>CBVK0100228836.1:0-23996 GCA_900067695.1 Picea abies | reverse complement strand
CCAACAAATCAAGAGACGACAACAGTATAATCAACGAAATAGGTGTTTTCACATTTGCCATTGTGAAAACTGAGTCGAAATTGAATTGTAATGGTTGCAAAAATGAGACACATGTCCATTAGCACAATGCGACAATGATTTGACATGAAACCGCAAGGGGTGTAGGCAGCTTTTGAGAGTAATAAAAAAAAATTGGGTTGGCTGCCAACACTATGCCCTGCTCTAAAATAATGTATCCCAAGTAATGGATCTGATTTTGATAAAAAGAACACTTACTCAACTTGGCATACAACTGATGTTATCTCAGTACCTGCAACACCAATCTCAAGTGATGTTCATGCTCCTCTTCAGACTTAGAATAGATAAGTATGTCATCCAGGAATACTATGACAAACTTGTCTAGATAATTTGTGAATATACCATTCATTAAGCACATGAAGACAGCTGGTGCATTGGTCAGTCCAAACGGCACCACTACAAATTCATAATGCCCATACCTGGTCCTAAAGGTTGTCTTATGAATGTCTTCTTCCTTCATTCTTACCTGATGGTATCCTGGCCTCAGGTCAATATTTGAAATTATATTTGCTCCTCTTTGTTGATCAAAGAGGTCATCAATTCGGGGTAAAGGATACTTTTTCTTTATAATGTACTTGTTCAACGGTCAGAAGTTAATACATAGCCTCAAGGTTCCATCCTTCTTTTTGACAAAAAGTATTGGTGATCCCCAAGGTGAAGAACTTTGACATATGTACCCTTTCTTCAACAATTCTTTCAACTGCATTTGTAATTCTTTTAATTCTCATGTGCTCATTCTGTAATGTGTTTTTGACACTGGGGCATTTCCTGGCACTAAGTCAATTGAGAAATCTACCTCCCTTCTTGGTGGCAATTCAGGTATTTCTTGGAATACATCTTCAAATTCCTATAGCACCGAGAAATATTCAAGGCTTCGCACCTTTGTATCAACTGGATCCTCCACATGAGCTGTATAAAGTTTACATCCTTTTCTAAAACATCTTTTTCAGTTGTAAGGCTGAAAACTCCCTTATAGAGATGGGTCTTGGAACTCCTTTCACATTGCTTTGTTTTCCATTTCCATCAAGACATGTAAATTTCTTATTATGACAATCTAGGATAGCATGATGCTTTTCCAACCAATTCATCCCAATCAAAACATCATAAGACCCCAATGATATGATATTTAAATCAGTAGTAGTATTCACGCCATTAAGACTTATGGAACAACCTCTAACCATATCATGGATTCTTATTTTGGTTCCAATGGCTAACTGAACCAAACTTGCTTTTCCAAGTTTACTTTTCTCCAAATGTAATCTATCCACTATCTTAGGATCAATGTAACAATGGCTTTCTCCCGAATCAATCAAAATAGAAACATGTTGATTTATGATCTTACCTTACACCTCAATCATATTGGACTGGTATTCTTATTGTCAATCATTTAAAGCTGCATAGATTCTTCCCATATCTCTGACTGTTGTAGCCTCTTAGATGTAGTGCATAGTCTTCACTCTATCCTTTTTGTGTGGGAAATCCTTGTACCAGTGATCTTCTTTGCATCCCTAGCATTAGATTGGTGGTCTTCCCCTTTTTCCCATGAAATATTCCTTCTTGAAATCCCCTTTAGCATATTGATCTTGATGATCTCTATTTGGATCATTCCTATTGAAGGGAGGTTTGAATCCTTTCCTCTGTTGATCGGACTTCACATTCTTCTTTTCCTTCTAAGATTTATGCAAGTATTCTCTTCCCTGGCCTTTCTCTTACAGGTATTCATCCTTCCTGATGGCCTCAATCAAGGTATTTGGTTCATCATACTTGATATTTTCCTTATAGAAGGCTAGAAATCCACTTAGATATTTGTATTTTCACCTTCTTGTCACCAATGAACCTGGCATACTTTAACAATCCTAAGAACTTCTTCTCATATTCTTCCATATTCATTCTTTTGAACCCAATTTCAAAGAAATCCTGCATTTTCTTGTCATATAAATGCTTTGAGAGATACTCCTTTTGGAAGTACTTCTTTAATTGTTTCCAAGTGATCCTACTTTCATCAACATGCTCCACTATATTCAGTTTGTCCCACCACACTGCAGCTTTTCCATGTAAATGGTAGGTGCCAATCCTATATTCTAGTTTTGATGAATAGTTATGCAACTAAAAATATCTCCAAAGCCCAAGTAACCATGCTTCGGCATCATCTTCCCTTTCACTTTCACCATCGAAGGAAGGTGGCTTGCAATTCTTCATATCTCCCTACAAACAATCTACCTCTTGTCTCCTTCTCTGGTGTTTGACAAGTGACACTTTTGGACTACTTACGGGATCATCCAATGCATAAAACTTTATTCCTAAGTAAGGAGGTGAGTGGTGTCCATGAGCTCTACTAGCACTTCCAGAATAACCATCTCTTCCACGAGCATCTCCTCTTTCATGACACATTCCTTCTTCCTCTTGTCTTGAGTTTGATCCCTTCTTCATTTGCCTCTGCAACTGATTTAAGATCTGCAACACTCGAGAATTATCTAGCTTTTCTCTCTCATCAGTATCTTGTTGTTTGATTTGTAGCTCTACACTTCCATCTTCATGCTTCTTACCATTTCTATTAACGTATCATGCTCTGCTTTTCCCTTGCACCCATTGGACTCTGTCTCTGCATTACCAACTTTGGTATTTTGGCCTTCAGCCTCCTTTTCATGACTGGGGGCTCCCTCGCCTTCTTCCATTTCCTCAATACGCATCCTGGGTTGATGTGCTTAAGTATCCTAATTCTGCAAAATGTGCAAGAGACCATTTTGTTATAATTATGCGTATGATAGGCAAAACAATTGCTAAACCATGCTACAAGTATATTTCTTATTTTTGTTCATGGAGATTATATCCCCATTCTCTAAAAACAATAATGTCCTTTTATCCTTGGCTGACACAGAGTTTCACCCTGCACAGGTTCTTCCTTCAAACCACCTCCCCAGGTGATCACGACTAGAAACCGCGGCCAAATCCTCCCTTGTCACTTTTATGTCTCGAAGACAACCAAATCTACCCTTATTCCTAGTTTTCTCATCTCTCGAACTGAAAATGACCATGGTCATGACCCTACACTTAGCTGAAAATCACTTGTCCAGAGCTTCAAAACTTCGAGACTTTCAACCAGGACCAGATCAACGGTCCTCATCCTCTGCCATGATTAATGATCAAGATCCACATCGGGAATATATGCTTTAGGAGCCTCAACTTTTCTCGCTTGCCTACTCCCGAAACACCTTTACCTGGAGTTCTTGATCTGCCGACAGGTGTCCTCCCACAGATCAGTGGCTGTGAATCGTTTAAGGGCTTTGGGCTTCAAAATTTTCAAACTTCCCTCCTGCATTTTCTCCTGAAGTTCTTTCACCCAAGGTAGACTATCCTTCGATGCGTGTCCTCAAGAATTGAAGGGGATATATACTCCGGCCTTTGGGAGTTTCAACCCAAGGAAACCTAACACACCTTTCCCTTCTAGGGTGCCTAGTATTTCGGACTGCACGATCTGTCACCACATGGTGAAACGCTGGAAGCAGACACGTGGCCTAATCAGGAGGGTGACATGTGTCACGTTCTAATTGACTTTTCAATGTTCCAAATGCCCAAATATTACTGACACGTGGCTAACATCCCATGTGTCCACGTCATCCCAGGTGACATCATTGTGCCTCATCACTTTGGCTCTTCGGGATTCGAGGCTTCAGGAGTTTTCAAACTAGCACACTTTCAATTCTCCTCAAATCTGAATTCCTGAACTAGCCAATCTGTCACCATGTGTCCTCTTGGATCGAACAACCAATTTTCACTTCGGGACTTCACCCAGAGTCCATGGATCTGCTCCATGTGTCCTCCTCAATCTGATGGCTATGATTTCTTCGGGGCTCCAAACTTTGGATATCTCAAATTTCAAACTTATTTGGCCCCACTGGATTTTATCCGAAGTTATGGATCTAGTGATGTGTGGCTCTCGGTAGATCAATGGATGAGATCTTCTTAGATGATCAGACGATCAAGGTTTTCTCTAACTCTCCATCTCTCTGGGCTTCGGGAGTCTCAAACCTCAACTAAAAACCTTTTGAATGGATTCCTCTAGATTTATTAATCTACTGACACATATCCTCTTGGTAATCAACGGTTAGGGTCTACTTCAGATGATCTGACGGTCGTCACTTACTTTGGGTCTCCGGCTCTCTGGGATTCGGGAGTTTTAAAACTCAACTTCTCCTCACTCTCTCTTTCTCAGAGTGCTTTCACCTGGAGCACATGATCGATTGATGCATGTCCTCCTATGGACCGACGGTCCACAGCTACTTCAGCTATTCAGATTTTTTATGTTTGAGATCTAACCTGTGACATCACTGCATGCCTTTCAATTTGTGGGGGCATGCATTGACAGTTTGGAGTAACCCTCTTTTCACCTCGCAATTATCCTAATGCTGACATGTAACCCCTCAAGGAAACCATGGTTTGGATTGTGGGACTGCCTTGGGAATTATCTCATGTGCAACTCGATTCCCCGCAATGCCTACTAGCCATTGATCTCTCTCTCCAAGGGGATTCGATGGTTGCGACCTTTAACCTTGCTTCCTTTTCATCGACTGGCCCCTATTTACCTATCCTCTGATCCAATGATCCCAGATCTCCCTAATCCTATGGTGGTGATTGCTCCTGAATTAAAAAGAAATGGTCATGATCCTTCGATCCCTCACAGAGATTCTATGATGTTTCGTCTCCTGCGTAGCTTCTTTAACGCCATTCCCCCTGAGATTTTCAAATTCCTGGTCAGAGTTTGATCTAGACCATGAGATTCTGACCAATAGACCTGGACCATACCGGCCCGATGTTTCAACCAGAAGCTCTGATACAAAACTGTAACATACCCATCCACCCACAGGTTGAGTACACTACCTACAAGCCCGCTCTCAGACTTCTTTCTATTATAGATACCTTCTTTAGTCATTAAGGATGAATAAGATAATAGATTTAACAACATGCACAACAATATCCAGCAAGCATGCATAATACAAAGATTACATTAAATGATAATTAAATATACACAGCAGATAATTATTAGATATGTTGTGATTATAGGATACAATTCATGGGTCTACAAGGAAATCTCTAAAATGATTGTTGATAATCACAAGATCAAGCAAGAGATAAAAGACATAACTGATTGTACCTGATTTCTATCTTCGGAATAGGCAAGATAAAACTACCTAACTTAGGCTATTTTAGATCTATTAAATCAAAATAATTCCCTTCAAATAGTATCTCCTAATATTATTAGGTGAGAGTATTCCAAATATGGTTTCAATTCCACTTCAAAATAGAAACTACAAACCCTTTGAAACATATTTCATAAGACATCAATAAATTGTCTAAATAATGCATCCTCATTACCAAATTGTTGGAAATGATTCCTTAAAATGAAAAGGCATTTTAAGGCGTAGCAACACCCTTTTTATTATTACTTTCCAAAATCTTGTTCAGTTGTGAAAGATTCACCGTGCAAAATATTTTTGGAATTTTTATAACTAAAATGAAGATTGACTACCTTTACTACTACACCTCTTCCTATGTTCTAAATATTTATAGATACATATTCTATAGAGGGATTAATACACCAAGGTCTTATTGATTGATCTCCCAACCACTCTACAACAACAACTTCATATACGTAAATGATACCAACAATTTATTACTTTTTGTAAGTATCTCTTTCATTCTTTTTCCAAGAACACACTATGATTTTTTTTACTTGTTCCATAGATTTTGAGTTTGGTTACTTTTCCCATACAATGGTTTAAATTCTTTCATTCTATTCTTACCTTTTAATTTATAGGAGATGATTTGACACTCCTTTTGTATGTCTCTACTAGATTGTACTTTTGAGCTCAATTGACCTATTTTTGGTCATTCATGGGAATTAATAAAATAATATTGTATTATATTATCTAATAAATACATATTATTTGTATTATTTAGTGTCAATGGTATTGATATTTGTTCCCATCACTCTCCCTACCATGGCTAACTTGACCAAAAATTCCACTTTTGTATTCACTAGTTTGGTAGATACCCTATCCTCCCCAACCCATCCAAATTTTACTATGGAGATGTGATAATTGGTTATGTATATGAGGTTGATAAAGTCTATAGCACCAAGATTATAAGGTAAGGCCATTGTTGTAAATGCTTCTACATCAGTTTCTAGTTCGAAGGGAAAGAAATTTAAATTTTCATGTAGCAACTTCTATGGCATCATGAAATCCTTGGGGAGTTGGATGATAATCCAAGTACTCTTAACATGTTAAGAAAATTAGTTATAGTGGTCATGGAATTGTGGATGATATAAATTAAGGGGATAATGGATCACAATTTTTTTTTTAAATTTCCAATACCTTTGAGAATATTGTACACTTGGTTGATTATTCTTAATTGATTTTTAAGTACAAGTTTTAAGGGGTTGACAATGAAAATGCTAGATTGAAGAAACAAGTAAAGGTGATTATGAAATTTATAGGCTTAAAAATTTGGTGTATCCAAATGAATATGAAACTACCTTTTCATCATTAACATTCTCGAAACTAGTTGATTTTAAATCTCTATGAATTGGTAGAACTAGAACCTATGAACTATTGACAAACCTTGCCCATTTTTTTCATAAACTCAAGAGATGGATAAAAAACAAACCCAATCAAAACAACATTGATTCTAAAAAACATAAATTTACACAAGGATACTATCACCACCAAAATCAATGACATTGAAAGAGGTGGGCAAAGAAAAATAACTCTAAGACTTCCAAACAAAACTTTGGAACTTACTTGAAACAATCACTTGATCCATATTGTTCTCCAGTGAATAATGATAAAATATACATATGGAAATCTAGATCCGTGAATTAAGGGGTACTGAATCACATAAAAACAATAGATGTTTCTTCATTGTTTTATTTTTCCATTAATCATGCTATCAAAGTGTGGATCTTGATGGTTGGGATGGAAATGAGGATGCCTCCATGCAAGCTGGACCTTAACCCAATTTATGTTGCTTAACTATTTTAAGGAAATTTCATGTTATATATATTCAAAAACTCATTTCATGAATCTCCATAGGACATTGTTACTTTATGGTCACTTATCTTCCTTAGTATATGTAAAATATTCATGTCCTTATACAAGGTACTCCCACATATCAAAGGTATGCATGGTGATGAGGATAAAGAAAATTATATACATATAAAATAGACATTGTCACAACCTAGATTTTGAAGAATCTATTGTAAGAATCATTTATGAAAGATTTACTCCATTTTCTTATCCATCATGAGTTTAACCTCCATTGTCTATTGAATTATTGAGGAAATAAAGTTGTAGAATCTATAGGCCTTGATGATGTCACAAGAGCTCAAGCTACTTCTTAGGATGACCTTGAGATTTGTACTTTTGATGTGATAGTAAATTAAGTGATAATAATGCCACTATAAGTTATTGTGTTCTGCCACATGTATTAACCTTGGTAAAGAAAACCAATAAATATGATGATAGACAACTCATATGTTAAATTCTCAAGGTTGATAGTTGTATTCTTGCTTATATTGTGATATAAAATTTTCTACCTATAATTAGCATGACCAAAATTATCCTCTGTTTTGATATGAATAGTGAAAAAAGATAGCACTTATATTTATATGGGCAAAAATAATATCCTCATATATTTCCAAGATCTATACCAAACAGGATGGTTCTCAAAGAAGTGGCCTATTAGACCATTCTTCATGGTTTAAATACTTCCTTAATAAAAAATCAAATTAAATTGTGTCCAACTTATCCTATGTATATGGGGTTGTGTTCTTTGAATAACTCTACATTTTCAAGATTGGAGGTTGAGGTCATGAGTTATTATAATTTTTGGGAGGAGAGGTTTATAATATATGGTTCAGAGAAGGTGGTGTTCTAACATGTAGCTCAAGTGGCCATCCATTGGACATATATTAATGATGAGTAGGAGGAGGGAGAAATGAAGAGATGAGAACTATCGTTTGAAGAGTTTCAATTAGAATTAAAATGATTACAAAAAATAAAAAAGAAGAAAAAATAGAAGGAAGTGAAGAGGAAATATGATGAGAAATTAACCCAAAAACAAAAACATGAAGCTAAAACTCTATTTGCAGAAGAATCAAAGGCAAAGGTAGAGGCATGTGAAAATAGAAGATTGGAGTTGAGTTAGAGGAAAAATATGAAGCTAAAAGAAACACTAAATTAGAGCCTAATGCATAAAGAGAAAGGAAAGCAACGGGGAAAGAGGATGAAAGGAAAAGGTTAGTTGGTGAATTCAAATCCAAAGAAGAAGTTGAGGTAGGAAATATAAGAAATAAGTTGAGGAAAAGGAAGCAACAATATTAGCAACAAAATAAGAAAGAAAAAGAAAGTTAGAAAATGAACAATATGTACAACACATTTTATACAAAAAGGGTGGGTCACCAAAAAGAAACGAAGCAAAGTGTCCAAAAAAATTATTTTGCATAAGACACTATCATATGAAAAATATTAGTACAAATTTTTCCGTGATGACACCACTCAAAATTGCCATGAGGCTACAACAAAAAAAAATCCATACTAGACCAAATGGCTTAAATAAAGAAGTAGGGAGCTAAGAAACAACTAGATCAATACTTGAACCAAGGGGTGGGTCATCCTTAGAAGGCGATAACCCCCAATCCTTGAAAGCAAGCTCAACATTTGGGAGGATAGGTTTTGAATGGTCATTAATTTTCTTAGGCTTAGGTTTTCTGAACCTCAAAAATGGCAAGGGGCATTGCATGAAACTTATCATCAATTGACCAAGGTCAAACAAGAACAATTTTATTCCACTCTTGGTGTTCCATGACTAGACAATCCACATGATGTTGAGGGTAAGGTGAACAATGAGACTAGACATATATGGCAGGGGCATTTACTATTATTTGAAGGCTCCTTGCTCATTCTACAAAGAACCATTTCAACATGAATTTCTTGAATTGTGTTGAAATTCTATAGGTGCAAGCTAGAGAAAATCAGTGCAACATCATACCAAGAGAACCTCTTGTCAAATTTTACCTCCTTATATAATAATTCATTTCTTCATTTCCAAATAAATTATAGAATTTTAAAATGAAGCTACCGATGCTCAGAATTCTATGGCCCAAGGAAGCCTATCATCTAGGAGGTATGCTTTCTAGGGGATCTAGGTTGGGAGGATTTGACTACATAACACGTATACCCAACACTAGGGTGATTGAGCATTATCACAATACCAAAACACTTGCTTGAGAGTTTACTTCCTTCAATGGATAGGACATTTAAACTAATAAATTCCCAAATGTGGCACTTTGTGGCCAAGAGCAAGGCCTCCCATCATGAGGGATGACATAAAGATTTTTTTTTTATCTATAATAGTTTTTCATAGTGAGGGAATCTAAAAGAGTTAGGTCCTCTGTTTCAAAGTAGGTGCCAGATATTATTAGGCCTAGCATCAATGTTGGATTGTGGGGATAGCCATCGATATCCATCACTTGGTTTATAACATTTAAAGGCTTTGGAGAAATTCCAATGCCAATACATGACTAGGAGAAAGGGTCTCGTAAGCCAATCTCAATGGGAAGATTGTTTGGAATAATTCTTGTAAACTTATTTAGGATCCACTATGATGTAGCAGTGAGCTTAAATTCATCTTTCAAAACACACCAATGCTTCTAGTCTTTGGATTGGTAAATAAATTAATTACTTTTTGGACATCTTTTTTGAACAAGCATTTTCCAAGTATACGTTCCACCTTTTGATGGATATATTCTTATACCATATAATTTAACTTGTATTAATTTATTAGAATTTATGCGATAAAGAGGAAAATGATTACACTAAGTGTAGTACCAAAATTTTCCTTTATAAAGTATGCAATACAATGAAGTTGTAGGTGTAAAGGTCACTAAGTGTCAAGATCATAAAGTTATAATATACAAGGAATAGCTTGGTTAGTTTGAACCTTTCCACTAAGGTATGATTCCCAGGGAGGTTCTAGGATACATTGTCATTGAGTCTTGGGGGTTTACTAATGACTATTGTGGTAAGAAGATCAGGATAGGTTACCGCAAGTTAGGGTTGGAAGGTGAGAGCAAGTTAAGGTAGGGGTTGGTAGGGTAAAGTGAGAATTAGGTTTTTTAGGGTAAAGATGCATACAATCATGAATGAATGAAATAAACTATGTATAATAAATGAAGTAAAGAAAAATAATGCACATGAAAGGTAAATAACTTAAACAACATATAAAAAGATAGATTCGTGAGTATCAATTATGTACCTTTTTGTATAATTGATGCAGCCTCTCCACATAGGCTAGTGATCAGTTGCAATTCCTAGTGCGAAGTCTTGTAGAAATCAAAGAACCATGACATGTTAAATTTATGATAAATAATTTAAGAAATAGACATGCATTTCAAAACTTACATGGATATATAATATATAAGAATAAAGAGCATTACCTCATTGAGATTCTCTTTGTTTCTAGAATAGTTTAATACTATCTACTAAACATGGCCAACCATATGAAGGTGGAAGCTCATATGGCCCCTCCACCCCCCTCACATCACTCTCAATTCCCCATACCCAATGCATGTACTTTAAAATATATGAATTTATATGCAAATATGTGTTTTTTCTTCATAAAGAAACATTCAACATTCATTCATTGATCTGTAGGAAAATAATATTTCATGAAATTAGTTTATATTATAAAAAATAATATGTTATAATGTTATTACAATCACTTCTTTTTGGATTTTTTCTTTTCACAAATTCAAAAATCAACTGATCATCTTCTACAACATCTTTATCAGTTCTTATGGTCGCCTCTTCAACTTGTCTTATTTTTTGTCGGGTCACGTATTCATGACATGGATGTTGTTGTAAGGTGCCAGGATCTACTGCAATAATGAATAAATGTTAAATTGATATGTTTTGTTTATATCATTACAAGTATTTCATTAATAAAAACAACATTAGAGTGATGCTATTTACTTGACAGGGCCACGTCATGTACTTCATATCCTTGTCTAGCTGCCTCATCTTGTACATGATGACCCTCTGCATGATCTGGAGTTGAAACATCAAACATTAAAATTAATGCACTATTTGCAATTAATATTTTCAACTGTAATTCATATTAATTTTTTTGTAGCACATGAATACATCCATTACCAGGATGCACAACATGACCTTCATTGGCCATTCGTTCTCCATCCTAGGAATTATCTGTATTGTGAATTTCCTTCTTAAAACAAAGAGGCTCAATATTTTATGGCCAAAATTAATAATGAATAGACTGCACAAGTAATCAATCTTAAATAATCAATTCCCCATACCTAATGCATGTACTTGAAAATAAATGAATTTATGTGCAAATATGTGTTTTTTCCTCATAAATAAACATTCAAAATGTATTCGTTAAGTACTTATAACATCCATCCATTCATCCATTCATTCATTCATAGGAAAAAAATATTTCATGACATTAGTTTACATTATCAAAAATAATATGTCATAATGTTATTACAATCACTTATTTTTTGGCTTTTTTCTTTTCACAAATTCACAAATCAATTGATCATATTCTACAACATCTTTATTAGTTCTTCTGGTCACCTATGCATATTGTCTTATTGTTTGTTGGGTCATGTACTCAAAATGTGGATGTTGTTGTAAGGTGTCGGGATCTACTGTAATAATGAAGAAATGTTAAACTAATAGGTTTTTTTTTTATATCATTACAAGTATTTCATTAATAAAAACAACATTAGAGTGGTTATCTTTACTTGACGGGGACACATCATGTACTTCATCTCCCTTTCTAACTTCCTCATATTGTACAGGATGACCCTCTACATGATCTAGAGTTGAAACATCAAAGCTTAAATTAATACACTATTTTCAATTAAATATTTTCAATTGTAATTCATACTAAGTTTTTTGTATCACATGAATACATCCATTACCAATATGCACAACATGAACTTCATTGTTTCATTCTCCATCCTCGACATTATGTGTATTGTGTCTTTCCTAATTCAAAAAAAGAGGCTCAATATTTTATGGCCAAAATTAATAATGAATAGACTGCACAAGTAATCAATCTTAAATAAACATTGTTGATTTTATTTACCTACACAGAGGGTGGATCACTAGAACACTATGTTTTCCCAATGCCCAAGATTTTTCAATGTTCAACAATAGCTACAAAGCCATGCTGGAAGCCAAGCCTCAAATCATCCTCCGTGGGTACTTCATTCAACCGATCGGCCTGCAATTTTTCATAAGATCATCAATTCAGATTTTATGATGAAAAAAACAAATTTATATGCAATTTATTATTTGGATAAAATATTTGAGTTATTGATACTTACAGTTCGTGCCACCAAATTCTAATAATGACCAGGACCAATCTTATGTTGGCCATGTTTTTCTAGTCTGGCCTTTGTTTCCTTTGATGTGTCTAGCGGCCTATGAAAAGTTTGAAATATGTTAGATGTTGAAATTTCATGTAAAAATAAAGAGAAATAAACATATAATTGCATTGTTCAAAGTATTGCATACCTCCCTTTTCCCAGTGGTAGATTTCCCTGTTTTCTTAAATCCCTCTCCCTTCCATCATCCAACAGGGATTTCCACTCCCTTACTACAATCATTGGAGGGTGCTCATACCTAGGGTTCATTTCTATATGAACCCTATATTGGTCCCTGTTGTGCTACTTATATGATTAGTATAATGCACTCATTAATTATCAATCCAGGAATCATAATCAACATAGTTACAAGACACCAGTAAGAAAGGTAATTATAATGTCATGAGTATAGAACTATTCTAAATTATGCATGCTGGAAACAAAGAAGACTAGAAAACCGAAACACACTTTGGTTGTGTTTCACAGAGAGACTATCTACTCCATTATGGCACATGCAAGTATGAGATGGAGTTATTTTGACAAATCAACTTTTCCAATCTGACCCAGAAAGTTAACTATGCAATGACACCTCTAAAATGGAAATCGCACATCAATCATCAAGACATAGCATGGGTAGTTCAGTAGTCAATATACTGAGTATGATGTGGTTCACAATGTGCTGTTGTGAACTTCACTAGTTCTACTTCAAATATGTTTGACTACTACTGCCAATATTCATATCCATAAAACAGAGAGAGCATATGCAAATCAGAGTAAGTAAATATCTCTAAACAATCATATAATCAAAACTCTAAACTGAAATATCCTGCTATCATCTGAAAGGATCAAAGCTTCAGCTAGTCTAACATTTATACTATTGAAATCAACTACTAACACTAATCTATAAGGATGTTGATCTTTTCTGGGTGGTGGGCGATTGGCGCTTCAACAGGTCAGCGACTAGAATCTACAGTAAACTTGCTTTCAATCCACACATTACTCTTACTCAAACTTCAAAACATAGAATCAAACTATGCTAACAACTCAACTCACATTCATTCATAAATGATCAAGACATGAAGATAAATGATGTCCTTCTATTAAAATTCAACTCAGAATATGGTCTACAATATATAACACTGCTTCATATGCTATGTTATGCTAATTCTCTACTACCTCCACCATCCTTGCCATGACTATTTAAACAGTTTTAGTCATGAAACACAAGGACGTGAAATCTTTAGCAGATTAGTCAATTGCCAAATTTACATATTTGGTTACATATTTTAATATTCATCCTCATGACACAAAGTGAATGAGGATGAAGAAAAAACAAACTATCTTAACATAGCCTTGCTATAGCTTTGATGATTCAACAAACATCCAACAATTATCTTGGTCACGATCTGGAGCTAAACTTGGTATATTATGCTTCTTGTATTGGTACTGGATCGTGAAAGGTGAGATTAGGTAAATGGTACTGGATCCAAACAATATGAAAGTGGTTTCCGGACTAGAATAGTCTTCGGTCGTTGGTATCCGATTGCGATACTAAATAGTTCGGTATTGGATCTGAATGGAAGGTGTTCTTGTTACCATATTCGGATAGTGAAAATCTAGTGCATAAGTACCATAATGCTGAGCTGACACAGAAATACTGAACTCATATAGATGTCAAAGGTTACACGTGGAAATTTAAAACATTAGTACATGAAACATTTAGTCTCCTAGCTCAATAAACCACAAAATGCATGAATTCAATTATACTTTACCTTATGACCTCATCAATGGCTAATGGTAGTGTTCTTTGTCATTTATCCAAGCTTAGGTAGGCCAAAAAGGTATAAATGAAGAGTATAATAGGGTAGTGTGGATGTCAATTTAGAGACTCAACATTCCCCCATGCCAAAATCATTGCATTTCCTCATCCAACTGAAATGAACTCAAAAATTTTCAAAATTTGAGACTCCATTATTTTTACTCCTATGGATCAATGATGTTGATGGTTGAGGCTTCTACTTTCAGCTCCCTTTTTATGACCCTAATGTATTGTAAGAGTATTAGTACCTTCTTGAGATTATTAGAAGTCTCTTCATGGTCATCCTGAAGTTGCTGGCTAGTTTCCTTCAGTTGCTCATTTTCCTTTTTGATATACCTGTCCAGTAGTTGGTATTCCTTCACTTCTTGTTTGAGTTCTTGGTTTTTCTTTTGCATCTCCCCAATATTTTTCTTCATCTGTTCTTTTGTTAAGGTCCTTTTTGACCCCATTGTTTCTAGCTAGGTGTATTCTCTTTCCTCCACTTCCTCCCTCATCCCACATAAAGTAATAGTAACTTGTTCCTCAGTCAAGCTAGGGATGTCATCCTAGGATGATAGGTCTTCAGAAGGGGAGGTAAGATCTATTGGGTCTTCATGTGTATGAGGACTGAAAAATACTTTTCCTTTCTTTTCCATGCTCCTTGTGGTTCTTTTACAAGGGTGTAATGGATCATAGGTGCTCACAAGCTTCATTTTCTTCTTTTTGTTTATGGAATGGTTACAGGGAATTGTTCTATAGACCATTCATCTTTATTCTTTTTTTTCCTCATATTTTTTTTCTTGTGATCCTTCACCTCAAGTGATACTGTAGAGGTCTCCTCCACTAATTTGGATTTACCTTTTAATTCTTGACTTTTAAAAATCTTATTGACTATGGAAGAGGGTCGTACTTGTTTACTGGCTTTATCTTTTTGGCTCACTGTTCTGGAGGATGATGGAGTTACCTTATCTTTCTTTCCCTTTTTCTTTTCAGGTTCCTTATCTTTCTATGGAGTAGGCTGGGCTCCCTCTACAAGTTTGTTTTCTGTGGCAAGGTGTTGAGTGATGAGGATTTTCCAGCTAATCCCTTGCTTCCTGATTTCATGTATAACTAACATATTAATAAGACCTTGATGATAAATGTTAGTCTTCTCAGTTTTGGATAGGGATTTGACGCCTCTTACCATCTTGCTCAGACTCATCCATAAAAAATATGGGAAATCAATTTCAGGACCTCCTTCAAAGTGTAACAGAAGCCTAATATGATATATGAAGTATACAACATACCTACCCTCACAAGTGAGGAATCGTTGAAGACTAGCAAGCATTGGATGATACTCTTCCTTGATATAGATCCTAGGAATCCCCTTTTTCCAATCAGGGTGTTGATGGTCTTCCTTCAGAAATCATTGGCACATTTCCTTGTTGATTCCTACTCCTTTGAAATACTTGGCTCCTCTATTAGGTAATCCTATGGCTTCCATTAAGGTTTCTTCATTGACTGTTAGCTGCAGATTTCCTATGTGCACACTCTCTCCATTGTAATCTTGAATAAATGCTTGAGATACCTTCTCATGATAGCCTGTGAATTTCTCCAAAAATGCCATCCATCCCACTCTAGCATACTTATCTCTACATAGTTGGAACTCCTCAGTCTCCCTATAAATATGGAAGACTAGTTCGTGTCTACTCACAACCATCTTTATGAATTGTGCATGAGAATCGAGTTGTGGCACAAGGGTTTGGTCAGCTATGAGGGTAAGGGTTTGGTACTGGATATCACAGAGAGGAGTTGGCTCAGAACTACAGAAAGGTTGGTAACGGAAAAAATATGGTGATGGCGTTGATAATTCAGACGGTGAGTTTATGTAAGTTGTCGCAAAGGAAAATTAAGACAAGATGAGGCTCATCTGGATGGCTTCACCACCCAGATAAGCCATTTCATTTTTGTCTGATAGTGCAATGATGGGAACGTTGGGTGTTGAAGCATCATTGTTGTTTGAGATAGGTGATTGGACTTCTGAGTGATGAATTTGATGTTGAATCGTGACTCAGGACACAAGATACGTTCGCGATTGCTTAAGGATGAAGCACGTTCGTGGATCATCATTACTAAACATGCTCCATATTCACACTTTTGATGTGATTTTTCCTTCAATCATTTTCAAGTGCTTATGTGATGAGAGGATTGATTAAGGTTAAGCATATGGGTATGAGGGAGGTGAAAGTTTGGTGCATGGTTTTAACACTAAGGTCATAAGATCTAGTATACCTTTTCATACCTATTGTAGTTTTATAAGCAAAGAAAAATAAATAATACCATGTTACCTTTGCTTTTACCATTGTATAATCAATACCCATAGAATATGTGATTGCCTTTGTATTTGAATCTTGTAGATTGTCAAAGTTCATCTTTTTAGGCTAGAGTTTTCTAGAAGCTTGGTACTAGAATTTCCTGTACTTCGTGAAACTTCTTTATTCTGTGCTTGTCTTCTTTTGTGTCTGGTTCTGTAGGATTGTAGGGTGAACATGTTGGTTTCTGAAGATGAGATGTGAGTCTAAAAAAGAGTTCTGAAAGAGCTCTTTGACCCTCCCCCATGCCAAGGATGTTGCATATTCTTATGCAAGAAGATTTAACACCCTATATCATAATGGAAGAAAAATGATAAGAGAAAAGAAACCAAATCAAATTCCAAAAGTACATTTATCACCTAGTATATGATCACATGCCTAAAAATTCTGAAATTGCCTTTCTTTTGATGACTTATTGACAAGGGTAGCATTCAACAGTGAAAATAGGGAGGTTTTTATATTTTTTCCATCAGATTAGATCCAACATAACTTGCTTCAGAGATTTACTATCATTAGATGTTATGGATAAATTTCACAGTATAAGTATATTAGACTCCCTAGTTAGGGCTCCACTCTTAAGAAGTTTCCTTCTTAGGTAATGTAGGATTTAGATGTCAGACTGGTAAAGTTGTCTTAGGGTAATTCTCAAATGGACATTTGCTTGTAGTAATTATCTTTTTTGTTAATCTGGAGTTTGTATCTCATAAATGTCAATGGTGACCTTTGCTTGTAGTGTTTATTTTTTCTTTTAGATGACAAAAGTGAATTTTTCAATCAGACAAGTATAGATGAGATATTTCTCAACCAGAACCCACTACCAACAATCTTGTTCAGTACTCCAATGGGATAGTTTTGATAATTAGTGAGAGACATCCTTTCCCCAAGCATAATTCCCCATTGCCAATAGGCTTGTTCAGTGCCCTGATGGGTTTTCCTAGTCATACCATAGACTAGTACCCACTTCCAACAGACCTGTTCAGTATCCCAGCAGGTTAATCTCGTAAACCCTTTTTTCATCAGAGGCTTCTTGTCCATATTCACCTATTTCATTTTTTATTAAAGAGTGTTTTTGGACGGTGACAGGGGAGGCTCATCTGAAAACCTTTTTCTAGGATGGGATGGTATTAGTTTGGAAGGTGTATTCTCTTATTTGAACATCTTTAAATATTTGTCTGAGGGAAAAATAAACTTATGTATGCATATTATTTCTTTAGAGCGATCCAGATGTATAATTTTGTCTGAGTTTGTCCATAAGAGAATGACCTAAAGTTACCTTAGGGTACTGATACATCCTCTTCCATAAAAAAATTCCTAGTGTGCCCATGATAGAGAGTGTTCATATACTCATATTTTACTCTTTAGTAAAGATAATCCAATGAATACTATTGAAGTCTAGTTAGGCTGAGATAGCTACTTGTAGGCTAATATATTTTTTATCCATTTAATCATGCTGAAATATTGGATAAAGGCAACCTCTAGAATTTGAAGAAGATTATGTATGGTTCTTTTAGGAACCATAGGTAAGGATTATGTCTTCTTTGTCAAGAAACAGAACCAAAAGAAATTAAAATACTTCCTTCTAGCCATCAAAAGAACCAAAAGAAACTAATAATTATTCCTTTTAGCTGGCAACAGAACCAAAAGAAATTAAAGATTCTTCCCTTTATCTAGCAACAAAACCAAAAGAAATTAAAGATACTTCCTATTAGCTAGCAACAAAACCAAAAGAAATTAAATATACTTCCCTTTAGTTAGCAACAGAACCAAAAGAAATTATTTCTTCATAAGGGCTGCCATTTGATGTGGTATTTGGCTTCTTGGTTCCAGATTAAGTGGTTACTGCATGGATTCATACTTCATATTAATTTTCATAAGATGTTGAAATATGCATAGCATTCCTTTGTCAATTAGGTGATGTATCCTGATAATATCATATAAGTACCGGACTTCTGGTACCGGAGTTCGGGTACCGGAATTCTAGTACCAGACCAACACAGGACTGCTGGTACCAGACTAGAATAGAGTATTGTTGATGCCTACAAACTGATGTTTAGAAAGTTCATGAAGGATCAAATAAATTATAGAAATCTACTTACAAAGATAAAATGTGAAAGTAAAACAAAAGGAGGTAAGAATCCATTGTTACCTTCAGCTTATTAGCAAAACACAAACCAAACCTATGTACAAAAGTTTTTAAGAGTAAACCAATAAATCAATGTGTATCAGTAGGAAGGTCTCCTTCCTTACTAATCACCTGCATATCTGAATTATGTAGTATATGAGTCAGAAATTCCTCTTTTGACAGGGGTTTGTTATAAATTCTCAACCGGTGACCATTCACAAGTAGTGGAGTCTGATGTTCATCAATTTTCTTTATCCTGATTGAACTATTATCATAGACAATGTCAATTTCGTAAGGTCCCATCCAATGAGTAGTTAACTTACCTTTGAAGTTCTTGAATCTGCTATCATACAACAGGGCCCAATCTCCTTGTTGAAAAATTTTCTTTTTGAGATACTTGTCATGCCATTTTGTTCTCTACTCTTGAATGAGGGTGGTTCTTTGAAGTGCTTCCTGCCTAATTTCGTCCAGCTCATTAAGTTGTAAGAGTCTTTGTTTCTAGACTTCATCCAAGTTCATTCCAACTTGTACTGCAATCCTGAAGGTTTTGATCTAGAATTCTATGGGGAGAAGCACCTGCTTCCCATATATCAACTCGTAAGGTGTATGTCCTATTTTATTCCTCCAAGTGGTTCTATAAGCCCATAAGGCTTCTAGTAATCTGTCAGCCCAATCCTTGTGGTGTAGTTGTATTGTTTTGGTAAGAATGGACTCAATAACTTTGTTGGTATATTCTACTTGTCCATTTGCATGTGGATGGTAGGGTGTATATTTCCTGTGTTTGATTTGGTATTGTTCTGTAAAATATTTGACTAGATTAGAGGTAAATTGAGTCCCCTGATCAGTCACACTTTCTCAAGGTACACCAAATCTAGTAAAGATGTCATTAAAAAGGAAATCTACCACTGATTGTTCACTTGTAGGTAGTAAATCTTTTGCTTCAACCCACTTAGTCACATAGTCAGTACATACAAGTATATACTTTTTCTTTTTAGATGCAGGGTTAATGGGCCCTACAAAATCTAGTTCCCATTTCTTGAAAGGCTCAATGACTACTTGGGCTTGAAGTGGCATTTGGTCTCATACAATAGGCTTACCCATTCATTGGCATTCATCACAATTAGATACATAGGTTTTAACATCTTTGAAAATATGAGGCCAATAATAACCAGATTGCAGAACTTTATAAGCGGTACGTTTGTCTGCGAAGTGTCCTCCAAAAGGACCATAATGGAAAGCTTGCAAAATATCATGAATTTCACCTTCCCTTACACATCTCATGATTACCAAACCTGGTCTTGTTTTGTAGAGACAATCATTGTGCCACATGTAGCTTGCACTTAGCTGAATTACTTTCTATTTTTCTCTAAGAGACAATTTCTGAGGCATCTTCCCTGTCACAAGATAGTTAGCCACATATTCATACCAAGGAGTGAATGTAGACATAGAAAACAAATTTTCATCAGGGAAGTTATCATCTACTGGTGTGTTATCTCCCATATGAATCATTCTAGATAAGAAATCAGCCACAAGATTATCCTTACCTGGTCTATCAATAATATTGATATTAAACTCTTGTAATAATAACAACCATCTTGTAACTCTAGGGTGTGTTACAGGTTTGTTCATTAAGAATTTAATGGTTGAATGATCAATGTGTACAAAAGCTTGATATCTTGTAATATAGTGTCTAAATTTATTGATAGCATGGACTACAGCTAAAAATTCTTTTTCTGTGACCATATAATTAACTTCTATTGGGGACATATTTTTACTGACAAAGTAAATAGCATAAGGCATTTGATTTTCCCTTTGTCCAAGAACTACTCCAAGGGTTGTGTCTGAGAGATATGAAAAGGAAGGGACCAATTTGGTCCTCTTAATACAGGGGTAGTTGACAATTTTTGTTTTAGAATCTCAAAAGATTCTTGGCATTCATCATCCCAATTAAATTCAGCTTCTTTAGATAATAACTTGAATAAAGGGGTAGCTAATATTTTGAAATTGGGAATGAATCTTCTATAGTATCCAATATGCCCTAAAAAGATGCGAACTTCTTTTTGTGAGGAAGGTATTCTAATTTGTGTGATAATATGAATTTTCGTAGGATCAACTCTCATTCCAAATCCAAAGATGTGATGTCCCAAAACTATACCCTCAATGAGCATCATTTTTTATTTTTCATTACTTAGGGAAAGATTAGTTTCCGTACACCTAATCAAGACTTTTTCCAGACTAGTCAAAGCTTCCTGGAAGTCATTTCCATGGACTGTAAAGTCATCCATGTAGACTTCTACGTAGTTGTTGGTCAAGTCAGACAAAATGGCTAGGACATCCCTTTGAAAAGTAGCTAGGGCATTGCAAAGTCCAAAAGGAAGGACCCTATAAGCATAGGTTCCCCATGGGCAGGTAAAAATGGTCTTCTCTTGGTCTTCGGGTGCTATTTGTATTTGGTTATAACAACTAAACCCATCTAGGAACAAAAAATACTTCTTTCTGGACAAGGTATCCAACACTTGATCAATAAATGGTTGGGGAAAATAATCCCTATGGGTGGCTTTGTTCAATTCCCTAAAGTCTACACATATTCTCCACTTACCATTTTTCTTGGGAACTATGACAAGTGGAGACACCCATTGCTTATCTTAAATGGGGTATATGAGATTGGCTTGAAGGATTTTTTTCAATTCTTCTTTTACAATATCTTTGAGGGATGGATTCATCCTTCATTGAGGCTGTCTAACTAGTCTGATTTGGTCATTAGTGTAAATATGATGTGTGCATGTGTCAAGGTGAATTCCTTTCATGTCTACATAATCCCATGCAAAGGCATCAAATTGTCTTTGGAGCATTTCAATTACTTGTGTATTTTGTTCTAGTTCCAAACTAGGGTTGATATACAAAGTTTTTCCTGGGATAATCTCAACAAGTTCAGTACTTTCTTCCTTCTCTAAGGAAGCTGGTGATAAATTATATAATTGAGTGATATCAGGGTGCCAAGTTTGTTGAAATTCGGAACTGAAAATGTGTCACAATTCTGCAAAGGACCTAGGATATTCAATGCAGTTTGTATCAGCCAAAAATAAACTTAAGACTTGTTCATATGATTGTTCTTGCATTCCTCTTACTTGTTAAAGTGTTAACAGGGGTCTGATGCAATCTTCCTCTCCATAAGGGTTTTCTAGCCAAACATGTATTTCTCGTGTCGGTTGGGCAGGAGGGAAGAGAACAATTGTTTGGATATGTGTGCCATTGGATATAGTCATCTCACCGAACCAACAGCTAATAAAGGCATCTATTGTGGCCAGCCAAGGGCGGCCAAGAACCACAGGGTGTCCTGGTTTGGAGGATGATTTAGATTAAATGACTAGAAAATCTACAGGATATTCCTAAGAAGCTAGAGTGGCTATGATATCATCTAATCTTCCTGTAGGGATAATGACTAACTTATCCGCCAATTCTATCATCATTTGGGTTGATCTCAACTGGTTGATTTGGAGTCTTTTCATAGTGTCAAAAGGAATTACATTAATTGTTGCACCCAAATCAATGAGTGTGTTTGGTAAGGAAATACCATTAATTTCAACAGTGACTACTGGATTCACAGGGTCATTATAATTATATGGCATTTTAGAAATAAATTCAGATAATTTTCCTACTACCTGAACAAGGGGAGGTTCCTTCTTCTTCGTTCCTGGTTTCTTAATACAAATATCCCTTATGATTTTGGCATATATGGGGATATCTTTGATGGCTTACAACAAAGGTATTTTTATACATACATTTTGTAATTCATCCTCTATATATTTGTGCAAGGGGGTCAGATTTCTTCACTAATAGTCTTTCAGGGTAGGGTGGAAGATTAACTTGTTGAGGTACTCCTACGAACTGAGAAGTGATTGGAATAGAAGGGGAAGTCTCTTCTTCTACAGGGGTGGTTTGAGTGTTTTCTTCCTCAAAATGTTTATCATTTTCTTCCTGACTTACTATTCCAGGATTTGATTGATTTATAGCTTTCCCTTATTGTAGTTGAATTTCATATGTGAGAAAGGTTTGAACTTCTTCATTCTACATAGGGTGGGTGGGTAGATTATTGGGGTTAGGGATTGGCTTGGCAGGGATTTTTGTTGGTCTAGGAGGGTTTTGGGAAGGTTGGTTTTGTGGTTGTTGATTGGCATTTATAGGTACTTGTTGTTGTTGGTTAGGGTTCAAGGGGACTATAAATTTTTGTTGTATAGGAGGTGGAAGTAAATCTTATATCTGTGGTGGGTTAAATCTAGGTAGTAATTGAGAAATGCTTGCAGGATACTATGGATATGTAGGGTAAGAGGTATTTCCATACACAAGTCCCCTCCAACCTTGTTGCCAAGGTTGAGTTTGAGCTTGCTGAGGTGTCCATTGTGGATAGGAAATTGGGGAAGGACCCCATTGTTGTTGTTGATACTATACATTAGGTTCATAAAATGCATTGGGGTTTTGTGCTCTCCAAGGTCTTCTGGAAGGGTATGATTGTTCTTGTGAGATTCCTCCTCCCCTATACATGGCTTATAGCTCAAGAAAATTTGGACACTCATATGTGGGTTACTTTAGAGTACACAGGCCAAAAATTTCTATGACATTTAATGGGCATTCTTTCTCACTGTGCTTCTTTCAACATCTAGGACAAAAAATTGCTAAAACAACCTCTTCTTCTTGTTTCTTTTTCAGTTTTAGGGTATCTAACTAGTTGTTGATTGGGATCAAGATGTTTGTTTTAAAGTTCTCCAGTAAGTTTCCTAACTGAATTCTAGTGATAGTCCCTGAGCTTTGTCTTGTATTTCAGCTAAAAGAATCTCTTGGTGCTTTGCTTGTTTTAGCTAGTCCTCTTGAGTATCTTATACAGTAATCTGCAATCTCTGAAAAAGGATTTTGGTGCACATCTCCTGAACTTAAAAAATTTAAAACTTCTATGTAGTCATCTCTAATGCCTTTCAAAAATACAGTTCTTACTATAGCTGGGTCTGTGGTGAATAATTTTGATTTCTGGTAGTTTTATAAGAACCTTTCTAAGTAGTCTTCAGGGCTTTCATCTTTTGTTTGTTGCATTTTAAAAATGTCATTTTTAGCATTAACCTTACAATAGTCTTGGTATTTCTGTAAGAATGTATCTTTCATCTGATCCCAAGAGAGAATTGTATTTTCTCCTAAGCTCATGAA
>CBVK0100228835.1:0-23998 GCA_900067695.1 Picea abies | reverse complement strand
GGTTTCTTGGAGTGATAACAGAATGCATGTTGACTTCATGTAGAGTTCTCATTAAGTTCACACCTATATTTTTGACATTTTATTATTATTAGCAACTTTTGACTTTAGTTAATTGTTGTTATTGGGAGAAGTTACTTTTTTACTTGAGCATGCACATGGAAATCCAAACCTAGTTCACATTACTCCCCATGTGGAGAGTCTTATATATTGTACTCATTATCAAGGATTAATACATTTTGATTAGAATTGGTTTCTTAGTCTCTTATGTCTAAAGATTGATTATATTTTTCTCTCTCCTCTCTCTCTTTTGCAATTAGCTAGTGTAGTATTGCCTTCTCATAATTAGGTCTTGGATTGTGGTTTAATCCTACATAGTATCATAACCATTATTGTGTGGGAGTATTCACTTTTATTGTAGGTTTATAGATCAGATTGGACAGCCCATAGATAACTATGGATCAACCATCTTCTTCAATGATCTTGGCACCCTTAAACTACTTTCAGTGGAAGCCCAAGATAGAGCTTCTACTTCGAAGAAAGGGTCTATATAGGATCACCATGGGGGATGAGGTCGAGCCTACTTCAGCCATAGAGAAAACAAAATAATTCAATAGAATGGATGAAGACTATGGGATATTTTTTTGGAACATCTCTTCATATCTCCTCTTTTATGTCGATACTTACAAGACTCCTAACGATGTTTGGACAAACTTGAAGGATTTTCTAGGAAAGAAAGACAATTTAAGAGGTCATCAGCTAGAGAATGATATACATGCATTGAATCCAAGATATTTTGAGACCCTACATGACTACTTATGTAAGTTTAAAAAATTTCTTTCTCATGTTAAGGCCTATGGAATTGATAAGAAAAATGAACAATTAATCTTTTCAATTATAACAAAACTAGGACTAGAGTATTTTGTCTGCACTTCTTCTTTTCATACTACCAAGTTAGCTATGGGATCTACATGGAAGATTCCATCCCTAGGTGATTTCATGGAGTCACTTATCCATGAGTAAGAAAATCTCATCCAAATAGGGGCACTTAAGAATTCCAATCCCCATGCACTTACAACTCAAGGAAGTTCAATGAAGAATAAGAAGAAGAACAAGGGTATGAAGGACCAAGAGAAAAAGAAGGAAGGTAAACAAAATTCCACAAATGAGAGTTCGAGTTACAAGGAATCAAAAGGAAAGAAGGAGAAGACAAAGTGTTCCTTTTGTAACAGGGGGTTCCATCTTGAGAGTTCTTGCATGAAAAAGACCATATATCTCATGGAACAAACACTTGAGCACCATCACCTCTAACACAGACCCCTTCTCCTAGATCTACAAATCAGGATCCATGCAGGATCCTTTCCTCTCCTCTGGCCCAAAGTGCTCGACTGGCCCTTCTATTTCCCTTTCGGGAAATCTGCACCCACAAACAACCTTTAGAAATTTCCCCTTATACTTCAAAAGATCGGACTTCGTGTTTTTGCAAGTCCTGTGGCCAAGTGTCTTGTCTTCGCAGAACCCCGAAAATCGAAATTCTGACACTTGGCCTTTTCTCTCTCTATCTCGCCTTTGTCCTTATCGTGATTTTGGGAGTTGCAATGTCATGCAACTCATCCCCTCGACCTCCAAAATCCCGATTCTCACATTTCCGAAACTCTGATGTTCGATCACCAAAAGAAATCGACGGTTGTGATTCTCCGTTCGATCCAACGGTTAGCACGATTTCGTGTATCAGGAGTTCAAGACTCTCAATGCCAAAAACCTCATGTCAACACAAACTCTGAAATGTCGAACTCCGATAAGCCGATGAACTTTCCTATCGGGATTTTCCCCAAACTCTAGGATTTCCACCACGCGTCCTCCTATGATGGACGGTCCTCAATCATTTCGCGATTTTGGAAAATCAAATGCTGAAATGCTTGGCATCCTGTCCTCTTGATCCTCGAAATCTCGACATGTGAAATGCTGACGAACTCTTGATCACCGCCACATGTCTCAACAGACGGACGGTCCTGATTCAATTCAGGATTTTGCGACTTGCGATTCCCTGATGTCACAATTTCTCTGTCAACTCGAAACCCCGGTAGCCGAAATACTAACGGGTTCTTGATCTCCGCCATGTGTCCTAATGAATGGACGGCTCAAATCAAATTCAGGGTTTTCACTATGAAGTGACCCGATCTCCTGTCCTCGAGACTTCCGATATCATGAATTCTGAAATCCCGATATCCCGACGCCTTTTGGGATTTTCGCTCTGCTTGCGAGGGTTTAACCCCCGTGCAACTCTTGTCAGATCCTACCACTAACGGGTATCTAAGTGAGGTCCGACGGCTCACGACCTCCTGAGCTTGAAACCTTGAAAATAGTCATAACCCCCTTGCTTCTCTGTCAGATTGGACGACTGGCGGGACTTTGCAAATTCTCTACGTAGAATTTCAACCGTCCATCTCTTCCCTTGAGAACTTCTGCAAAATTTAAACAAAATACTTCTTTACGTGGAATTTGTCCTCCTGTAGCATGACGTCGCTACACCTCCTTTCAATTCTTCAAGGCACTTAGCCTCTTTCTTCCCTTCGATGACTTCGAATTTTCAAACCCTTCTGAGGTTTTCCACGATTTCGAGTCTTTCAGAAAAAACTCCTGCTGGCATTCCTTGTGGCAACCCTTCAAACACTTTCAAGTGTTGAACTCCCTTCGACTCTGCGCACTCCCTGCAATAGCTGTCTCTCAACAAGTCATTCAGGTTACAAACCCCTGAAGCTTCACTCGGCCTGCGCACACTTTGCACGGCTCCTGTGCCTAACTGCACCTTTGAGGAAATGAGAACAAAGCTATCCTATCCGAGCTTCCAGAGACAAACCTCCGAACCCTTTGTCAACGCACTCCTTGCAGACAATTCAACTGCACTCTTTGCAAGAACTCTCGCTCAAACAGAGAAACAATTGAAACTCATTTCCTAACTCTTTCTCTCTAAGACTTCAAACATAATCCTGAAATCATTCATACACAGCATAGAAAGCAAATGTATAACAGAAAGAGTAAAACCATGAACATACCATTCAACATACACATACAAGAAACAAATACAACGCCATGAATCTGAGTTAAGACTTCTTCTATTAACTCAAATCTCTGTACATGGGTGTTTTTCAAACACAGTTTCTCTGTTCTAGCTCTATATGCTCTTCTTTCTTGGTAATGTTCTTCACTATCATACAATAATACAATGAGGGTGTCTATCCCCGTTTTCCCTCCGCTCCTAAAATTGTCTAATCTGAGAATTCAAAGCTACCTACTAACATAAATGCCTTCTTAGTCCTTCAGACGAGAGCGGGTCGCTCAAGGTCTGATTACAATCTATAAGTATGCCTCTCCTTAACTATTACATTTACATTTGGTGCATCCATCTTCAAAAAATTTTAAACAATTCATCATGTGCCCAAAATGCGTTGCGCTTGCCCCACGCTCGCTTGACGTTGGTGATGCTCCTGCATCATACTCCCTAACTTGAAAATTTTCATGGGCTCCTGTCCATGAGCTCTCGCACGATTTGTCCATGCTTCTGAATCACTGCTTCATTCTCCCAGTTGGCATCTTCAACTGGATGTCTTTTCCACTTGACCAAGTATTTGAAGTATTCCTTTCTCCTGGTCTTCTTGCTAACTCTTTTGTCTAGTATGCTTTCCATCTGTGGCTTCTCTGCAACAGGCATCTGTTTTTTCCACTGAATCTCTGGTTGTTCATCACTTGTTCCTGCTTCCTCAGCTTTGTATGGGTACAAATCTAAGACATTGAATATCAGAGAAATTTTGATCCCATCGGGTAATTCAATCTCATAAGCATTTGTCCCAAATTTCTTCAAGACCTTACATGGTCCGATTTTCTTCATCTTCAGTTTGTCATATGTTCCTCTCGGGAACCTTTCCTTCCTCAAATGTGCAAGGATCAAATCACCAACTTCAAATTGAATTTGTCTCCTGTGTTGATCTGCCCTACACTTATACTCTTGGCTTGAGTTTTGTAAATGCTCCTTCACCTAGCTGTGAAGTTCCTTCATCACTTCTGTGAAATCTTCTGCACTAGCACTCCTAGTCGTAGTCTATTCTAAACCTCTCAATTCAGAAATTCCTCTCAGCTACATGCCATAGACGATATGAAACGAACTCTGTCCCATGCTTCTGTTGATCGAGTCGTTATAAGAAAACTCCACATGTGGTAATATGTTGTCCCACTGGCTAATGTGTTCTCTCACCAAGCTTCTCAGTATGTCTCCCAGACTCTTGTTCACCGCTTCTGTTTGTCCATCGATCTGAGGATGATAAGTTGAACTAAATGACAAGTTTGTTCCCAGCTTCTTCCATAAGGTTCTCTAGAAGTGTCCTACAAACTTAGTGTCTCTATCTAAAACTATGCTTCTTGGCAAGCCATGAAGTCGAATGACTTCTTTGAAAAACAGATTCGCAATGTGAGTTGCGTAACTGGTTTTCTGACATGGAATGAAGTGTGTCATCTTGGAAAATCTACCCACCACCACAAAGATTGAGTCAAACCCTCTTTGTGTTCTTGGCAACCCCAATATGAAGTCCATGCTGACTGCATCCCACGACTTCTCAGGTATGGGCAATGGTTGATAAAATCCTTCATTCTGCCCCTTTCCTTTCGAATGCTGACAAATTCTGCATTTGTCTACAAATATTTTGACGTCTTCTCGCATTCCTGGCCAAAAATATGACTCATTCAACTTTGCGAACGTCTTTTCATGACCGAAATGTCCGGCTAATCCTCCACTATGTTTCTCCTTCAACAAATTCTCTCTCATGGAGCATTTTGGAATAAAAAGTTGATTACCTTTAAACAATAATCCTTTTTGGATCATGTATTCTGTCCATTGACTTCTGTCCCTGAGAATTGGATTCTCCGCTGCTTCATATGCCTCATTAAAATCTGGATCATCTCTGTACATGTCCCTGAGATCATCAAAACCCAATGTTTTAACCCTGAACTCCTGCAACAACAAACATTTCCTGCTCAAAGCATCAACAACTTTGTTAGCAGTTCCAGAAATATGTTTAATCACAAAAGTGAAATTTTGCATATATTCAATCCATTTAACATGTCTTTGATTCAACTTTTCCTGTTGAGTCACAAATTGCAATGCATGATTATCACTATACAAGACAAACTCCTTCGGGATTAAGTAATGTCTCCATTTTTTCAATGCCTGTATAATAGCATAGAACTCCTTGTCATAAGTGGAGTATTTCACTTTGGCTTCATTCAGCTTCTCGCTGAAGTATGCTATTAGCCTGTCTTCTTGACTCAAAATTTCCCCTATTGCAAATCCACTTGCATCGCATTTCACTTGAAATGTCTTTTTGAAATTCGGCAACACCAAAATTGGTTGTTCTATAATTTTCTTCTTCAACAAATTGAAGATTTTCCCAGCCTCTTTTTTCCAGTGAAAAGACTTATGTCTCTTCTTCACTGTGTCCATCATCGGTGCACTAATTCCACTGAAATTCCTAATGAACTTCCGGTAGAAACTAGCCAATCCGTGAAAACTTCTCACCTCAAATATACTCTTCGGTGATGTCCAATTCTTGATCACCTCCACTTTATCTGGATCCATCCTTAATTTATCTGCAGAAATAACAAAACCCAAATAAATGAGCTCTATCTTCATGAATGAGGATATCTTCATGTTTATCAGTAACTTCTCTTGATGTAATCTCTTCATCAATATAGCTAAGTGTTTCAGATGCTCTGCCTCTGTTTTACTGAAGATCAATATGTCATCCAGATACATAATGATAAATTTTCCGATGAACTCCTTCAGGACTTCGTTCATCAACCTCATGAAGGTACTTGGCACGTTCGTTAAACCAAATGACATAACAAGCCATTCATACAACCCTTCGTTAGTCTTGAAGGTTGTCTTCCATTCATCACCTTCTCTCATATGAATCTGGTGATATCCACTTTTCAAATCAATCTTCGAAAAAAAATTTGCTCCACTTAAGCAATTCATTAGGTCGTCCATCCTTGGCAATGGAAATCTGTACCTGATGGTTATTTTGTTAATTTCCCTCGAGTCAGTACACATCTTCCAGCCTCTGTCTTTCTTTGGACTGAGCACTATCAGAACAACACATGGACTCAAGCTTTCTCTAACCAACCCTTTGTCCAACAAATCTTGGACTTGTCTTTTTACCTCTTCATTCTCCTGCGGTGTTAATCTGTACATTGCTTTGTTTTCCAAACTAGCTCCAGGTATGAGATCAATATGATGACTCACACTTTTGATTGGTGGCACTGAACGAGGTAGTTTGTCCACTACTATGTTAGCGAACTCTTCCAGCAGTTCCTGAACCTATTTTGGTAAATCATCTACCCTTGTGCTGGTTAAAACAATATTTGGCTTCCTGACCATAATGAATTGTAGTTCCTCCTTCTTATTAACCTTTGTAAGAAGTTCCTTCCCACTTATGAGAAGTACAATGTTGCTTACTTCAGGTTTCACCTCCTTATCTTTGATTGGAAGCAACATGTGAGTTCTCCCATTCTTCTCTAGGGTGTATATGTTCTTTCTCCCATCATGAATCACATTTCTATCATATTGCCACGGTCTACCCAGCAATAGATGACAAACATCCATGGGAATAGCATCACATAGTATCTTATCATTATATCCTCCTATCTCAAATTCAACTAAACACTGTTTAGTGACATTTACCTGATGTCCTTTTTGTAGCCATGAAACTTTATATGGACTTGGATGTTCAATCGTCTCCAGCTCCATCTTTTCTACCATCTCTGTAGAAACTAGATTATCCGTGCTACCACTGTCCACAATGACTTTGCATACCCTGTCCTTGGTTTTGCAAGCAGTCTGAGAAAGATTGTTCCTTTATACTATATTTTCCACCTCCTTCTTTGGTGTTAAGAGAGCTTTTCGCATCGTCAGCGATCTTCCACCTTAAACATCCTCTGCTTCAACATTCTACCTTTGTGCTTTGGCAATGTGAGTCTCTCCTTCGTATTTCTTCCTGTTTGGACATTCATAAGATTTGTGTCCATTCTTTCCACATGTGAAGCACTTTATCACTCCACCTCTTCCTATTCCTCTTCCTCTACCTCTAGTACGAGGAAAAATGTTGTTATCAACATACTCGCCTTTCTGATCAGCAAACTGCCTTCTCTGTCCAGCATATTGACCTCTCTGTGAGCTTCCACCTCTCTCAATATGGGGTTTCTTCCATTCTTCCTTGTGTTTCTGATTTCTATCCTGGGGAACTAATTTGTCTCTGGATTGACTTCTGCCTCAGCCTCTCTGACCTTGTTTTTAGCTCAGTTTCTCTTCATCTTTTAGAGCCATATGATAAGCCTCCTCCACCGTTCAAATGGTCATCATGCTCATCTCATCCTGAATGTCGTATCTCAAGCCATTCATGTACCTGGCAACCTTTTCATCATCGCTTTCCCGATGACCTGCCCTGATGTTCATACTGTAGAATTCTTCAGTATATTCCTTCACTGTCATCAGCTTCTATCTCAAATTTTTCATTCTTCGAAACAAAGTAATCTGGTAATCCTTGGGAATGAATTTTGCCTTCATCTTTGCAATCATCCTATCCCAACTCTTGATTTTATGCTTGCCTTTGCAGCGTCTGTCAGCTTGTAGTTCATCCCACCATAATGCTGCATGTCCTTTCAATCTTGTGACAACATGTTTGACCTTCTTGTCTTCCTCGACATCTTCATAGTCAAAATAAGTGTCCAGAGCTCTAATCCAGTCTAGAAGCTCTTCAACATCTAGGTTTCCCTCATATACTGGGATGTCCATTTTTTCCCTGGCACCCATCCTTGCAACAACCCTGAGTAGGCATTCATTTGCTGCATCTTCGGCTGCACCTTCTTCCCCTTCATGTTCATCTTCATTTTCACTTTCAAAATCACTAAGATCCCCAGCACCGACTGTATGCCTCTGTGTTGTCTCCATGTTCTCAAGTATGGCACGTAAATCACACATTTCTCTTTCTATGGCTAGATCAGGCATCTATCTACCCCTTCTTCTTGGTATTTCCCTTTCCTCTGGCAGATCGGATGTTTTCCTGTCCCTTCTTCTTGGCGGCATGGAAAATCTTCCCTCTCCTTGCTACAGAAAGCAAAGAAACCTTTCTGTGCTTTGATACCACACTTGATGCAGACCCCTTCTCCTAGATCTGCAGATCAGGATCTGCACAGGATCTTTTCCTCTCCTCTGGCCCAAAGTGCTCGACTGGCCCTTCTATTTCCCTTTTGGGAAATCTGCACCCACAAACAACCTTGAGAAATTTCCCCTCATACTTCGGAAGATCGGACTTCGCGTTTTCGCAAGTCCTGTGGCCGAGTGTCTTGTCTTCTCAGAACCCCGAAACCCAAAATTCTGACACTTGGCCTTTTCTCTCTCTCTATCTCACCTTTCTCCTTGTCGTGATTTTGGGAGTCACAATGTCATTCAACTCATCCCCTCGACCTCTGAGATCCCGATTCCCACATTTCTGAAACTTCGATGCTTAGTTAATAAAAGAAATCGACGGTTGTCATTCTCCGTTCGATCCAACGGTCAGCGCGATTTCGCGTATCAGGGGTTCACGACTCTCGATGCCAAATACCTCAGGTCAACACAAACTCCGAAATGCCAAACCCCAATAAGCCGATGAACTTTTCTATCAGGATTTTCCTTGAACTCTAGGATTTCCACCATGCATCCTCTTAGGATGGACGATCCTCAATCATTTCGCGATTTTAGAAACTCAAATGCCAAAATGCTCCACATCCTGTCCTCTTGATCCTCGAAACCCCGACATGCAAAATGCCAACGGACTCTTGATCACTGCCACGTGTCTCAACAGACGGACGGTCTTGATTCATTTCGGGATTTTGTGACTTGCGATTCCCCGATGTCACAATTTCTCTGTCAACTTGAAACCCCGGTAGCCGAAATACCGACGGGTTCTTGATCTCCGCCACGTGTCCTAATGAATAAATGAATCAGATCAAATTCAGGGTTTTCACTATGAATTTACCCGATATCCTATCCTCGAGACTTCCGATATCCCGAATTCCAAAATCCCAATATCCCGACCCCTTTTGGGACTTTCGCTTTGATTGCGAGGGTTTAACCCCCATGTAACTCCTGTCAGATCCTACGAATGACGAGTATCTAAGTGAGGTATGACGACTCATGATCTCCTGAGCTTGAAACCTTGGAAACAGTTGTAACCCCCTTGCTTCTCTGTCAGATCGGATGACTGGCTGTACTTCGCAAATTCTCTACGGAGAATTTCGACCGTCCGTCTCTTCCCTTGAGAACTTCTGCGAAATTTAAACAAAATACTTCTTTACGTAGACTTTGTTCTCCTGCAGCACAACGTCGCTGCACCTCCTTTCAATTCTTCAAGGCACTTAGCCTCTTTCTTCCCTTCGACGACTTCGAAGGTTCGAACCCTTCTGAGGTTTTCCATGACTTTGAGTTTTTCAGAGAAAACTCCTGCTGGCACTCCTTGTGGCAGCCCTTCAAACTCTTTCAAGTGTTGAACTCCCTTCGACTTTGCGCACTCCCTGCAGCAGCTGTCTCTCAACAAGTCATTCAGGTTACAAACCCCTGAAGCTTCACTCGACCTGCGCACACTTTGCACGGCTCTTGTGCCTAACTGAACCTTTGAGGAAATGAGAACAAATCTATCCTATCTGAGCTTCCAGAGACAAACCTCCAAACCCTTTGTCAACACACTCCTTGTGGACAATTCAACTGCACTCCTTGCAGGAACTCTCGCTCAGACAGAGAAACAATTGAAACTCATTTCCTAACTCTTTCTCTCTAAGACTTCAAACATAATCCTGAAATCATTCATACATAGCATAGAAAGCAAATGTATAACAGAAAGAGTAAAACCATGAACATACCATTCAACATACACATACAAGAAACAAATACAACACCATGAATCTGAGTTAAGACTTCTTCTATTAACTCAAATCTCTGTACATGGGTGTTTTTCAAACACAATTTATCTGTTCCAACTCTGTATGCTCTTCTCTCTTGGTAATGTTCTTCACTATCATACAATAATACAATGAGGGTGTCTATATCCATTTTCCCTCCGCTCCTAAAACTGTCTAATTTGAGAATTCAAAGCTACCTACTAACATAAATGCCTTCTTAGTCCTTCAGACGAGAGCGGGTCGCTCAAGGTCTGATTACAATCTATAAGTACGCCTCTCCTTAACTATTACATTTACGTTTGGCGCATCCATCTTCAAAAAATTTTAAACAATTCATCATGTGCCCAAAATGCGTTGCGCTTTCCCCATGCTCACTTGACATTGGTGATGCTCCTGCATCAACCTCGAGGATTGTATTCCAGATAATGCAAGGAAAAATCCATCATCAGAAAAAGGTAATGCTCATGCATTACTTTCATAGATGATATTAGGGGATAAATTTCGCAAATGGGCTAATTTTCCATGGTTTTCCCCAAAAACCAATTCATCAATTTCCATTTTTTCTCAAAATGATTCGTGCAAATTCCATAGAATACAAATATTTTACCTTAAAAATCGCCAAAATTTTATAGAAACTATATAAAATCCTTAGAAATTTGAATATTTTTACAAATCTATTGCCAAACATTTTATATTTTTCATATTAAGGACTAGTAAGATTAGGTGGGTTTCTACATTTTAATACAAATTTCCATCCTTAAAATCATCCTTGATTACTTGCTATTTCATCTTATCCTAATGCTTGGGTGTTTGATTCAGGGGCTACCCATCACATGGCCTCATCAGATAGAATTTTCTCATACTTGGAGACTTGTTCTGTACCACTGATCTTCATGGGAGTTGATTCTCCTACATAGGTGTGCAGTAGGGGTAGAGTTGATCTAGACCATGGATGATTTTAGGATGTACTTCATGTTCTGAAGCTTTCAATGAATATTCTTTCCATCTATCAAATCACTCATTTAGGTTTAGGGAAGAAGGTGGAATTCACTCTGGACTCAGTTATTATTTTTGACTTTTCAGATGGTTCAAAAATTGTCATTGCTGAGGTCAATCATCATTCCAAGTTGTACACTTTCTCTCACTTCACTCATAAATATGATTATGTATCTCTTATAACACATGCTAATGAAGAGTCAAGGTTATGGCATGAGAGGTTTTGGAATCTAAAATTTAAATCTTTAGATCGACTTAGTAAGGGTGGAATGGTAGATCAATTACCCTACATTTAGTACATAGATGGAGTTTTCCAAGGCTGCAAACTAGGCAAACATCTCGAGGAGAAGTTCAAGACATGTAAAGCATGGAGGGCATCATCACTTCTAGAGTTGGTTCACAGTGACATTACAGTTCCTTTCCCACACCCATTGATCAGTAAAGCTAATTATATTCTTACTTTCATTGATGATTTTTCAATATATACATGGGTCTATTTTCTTAAATTAAAATTTGAGGTATTTAAGTGTCTTAAAGATTTTAAGCATAGAGTTGAGGACCAAACAAGGACGGGGATTAAGAAGCTTCATACACAAAATGGAGGAGAGTATGTGAATAAGGATGTTGATCATATTTGTTCAAAATCAGGTATATAGTTGCAACACATAGTTCCATATACTCCACAACAAAATGGGGTAGCAGAGAGAAAGAATAGGACATTGAAGAGATGACCAAATGTATGTTGCTAGATAGAGCACTACCTCCAAATTTATGGGCTGAGCTATCAACTATGCAGCCTAAATTAAGAATAGAATTCCTCATAAATCAGTCAAGGGATTCACTCCATATGAGGCTTGGAGCAGGAATAAATCAAAAGTCCCTCACTTCAGAATTTTTAGTTCCTGTGCATGGGCTAGGATCCCTTCTAATGGGAGGAAAATTATGGAAGACCATAGTAAGGAGTGTATTTTTATTGGATATCCATAGGGAGTGAAGGGATACAGGTTATTATATACTACTTTAGATACACTATTCATTCATAGGAGTGTTAAGTTTGAAGAGGGTCCTTCAGAGGTACTTCCAGAGTAGTCCACACCTCCATCTCCATCGCCACTAGTTGCGAAACTTTGTGAGACTTATTTTGACTAGATTTATGATCAGATATATGAATATGATATATTTGATATTTATGATCATCAAAAATAATTTTCAGGTCCATATCATCGACCACGATGGACACAATAGACTCTTCAGGTAGCAGGTGATCTAGTGGTTGATCCTACCGATCCAAAGAACTAGATCTCATTTTGTGGAGCCTCTGCAAGATTTTAATACCATGGAGCCATTGCTACATATTTATTTTTATATGGTACTTGGATCAGATCCTCAGTCTTATGCATAGGCTAAAGGAAACCCCTAATGGGAGGAAGCTATGAAAGAGGAGTACAATTCCCTGATAGAGAACAACACATGGGAGTTGGTTCCTCTACCTTCCAACATGAAGATTTTTAGATGTAAGTGAATTTTCAAGAAAAAGAGGGATGGTAATGGATAAATTACAAAGTATAAGTCTTTGTTAGTAGCTAAATGTTTCTCATAGGTACAAGACATTGACTATGAGGAGACTTTTGCACTGGTTGCCAAGATTGATTCCATTCAGTTAGCTCTAGCTATTGTAGAAAATAGAAAGTGGGAGGTACACCATATGGATGTGAAGAATGCATTATTACATGGATATCTTTATGAGGAGATATTTATGGAGCAACAAGAGGGATATGTTCAATATCCATCATTAGTTTTCAGGTTGAGAAATTCATTGTACGATCTTAAGCAAGCACCTTGAGCATGGTATGCTAAAATGGACTCTTATCTTCTCTCTAGAGGTTTTCTTACATGTATATCAGATACTAATGTGTATATTATGAGAAAACATATTGGATTATACTGATATTCTATATATATATGATTTACTCATCACAAGGATCTCAACCTCCTCCATTGTTGCAATGAATACCCCTTTGCATGACAAGTTTTCTATGATAAATATGGGACAGTTACATTACTTTCTTGGTCTTGAAATCAGAAATAATGATTCAGGAATCAATATGTCTCATTCCAAGTGTGCTAGAGATATACTTGATAGGTTTCATATGATAGATTACAAGCCAGCTCCAACACCCTTTCAGCCAGGGGTTAAACTAGAGGATGTTGGTGCATCACCTTTGGTTGATTGTACTAGATATCGATAGTTGGTGGGGAGTCTTATCTACCTTACAAACTCTCAACCAGACATCTCTTATGTAGTTGGATTAGTTTCTAGGTACATTCATGAGCCTCATGAGCTTCACTAGAAGGAAACAAAGAGGATTCTCATATATGTCAAGGGGACTACCAATTTTGGTATACACTATGCAACATGATATTCCTTGGATCTTGTTGGTTACACAAACTCATATTGGGTAGGAAATAACACTGATCACAAGTCAACTTATGGATATGTCTTCTATCTTGGATTAGGACCTATCTATTGGTCAAGTATGAAGCAACCAACAATTTCTTTATCATTAGCAGAGGCAAAGTAAAAGGGTGTAGTGAATGTTACTACTCAAGCTATTTGGTTGCAACACTTTCTTAAAGAGTTGGGAGTTCATTTTCATTGTCTGATAGTTATATGATGTGATAATCAGAGTACTCTCAAGCTATGGAGCGACCCTGTTCATAGGAAACAAACTAAGAAAATCGAGGTTCATATGCACTTTATTCGAGGACAGATTCAAGATGGAGTCACTGATATGTAGTTTTGTCCATCTTCATGGCAGGTGGCAGACATATTCACAAATCCTAGGAGTGAGGGATATATCAACTTAGTAGCTGAACATGTTATCATTCTTTTCTTGTTAGCAACATATTTTTAGGGGGGGGGGGTTGTTCCCACTAGGTTTTCCCTCTTTACCCCACTTTTGTTCAGTTGGTATGCATCTATACTAGTACATGAGTACCTAACATGGATTCATATTTTCCAGACTCATCATTGTGCACACCCTGGTTTTGTTTTATGGGGGGTGTTGGGGTACATGCTCAACTACATACTTAGTGACATGCTAATTTTTTACTACTATTTAGGAGGACTGTTATTTATAACATGTCTATTTTTAGCCCGTGGATTCAGATATGTAATACCATGGGTTTCCAAAACCATGGGATCATAAACACAGTATAACACAACTCAATGAATTGGATGAGATACAAAAGGATGCAATTCAACACACTACCATAATTCAACAGTAGAGAATGAAATGGCATGACAAGTTCATCAGAAAGAAGTAATTAAAACCAGGTGACTAGGTTCTTTTATTTTATTCCAAATTTTTTTTTTTTAATGCAAATCTTAATACTCATTGGTTAGGACCATATGAGATAAATATTTTTTTTTATAATGGATCAATTAATATCAAGACTATTGATGATGAGGACATTTATTTTATGGTAAATGGACATAGATTAAAGTTATATCCAAATCCTTTAAACAAAGAATAATTTTTCCACAATCTGCTACACCAATTAGAAATGGAGATAATGAGTAAGGTAAATCCTTCCCCTACTCCCATCTCAAATTGATTTTTCTTCCTCCTATATATATATATATATATATATATATATATATTGATAAAATAATAATAATAATAATAATAATAATTAAGAGTGCAGCCTGTGAAAACCAGTTTACTGGCTCAAGTGTGCATGGATTCTGTTTGAAAAATAATGATTTGGCAGGAACAATTCAATTCCTTTCTCAATAAATACAAGATTCTTCAAAAGCTCATGTTCATCATTTCATTATTCCAACCTTTGATTCTTAGCCAACAAAGTTTCTTTTCCAAATGCGATTGCAGAAAACCAGTTTTTCAAATCAATTTCTGCAACATCTAGAAGGATAGATTCTTTTCTTCATTGCTCCCAATTAAAATTTCAAATATTTTTTAAGTCTTCATATTTTTATAGTTGCATCATAGTGTTTTCATAATTAAATCTTTCAACAATCTTAATAATGATCAAGGTTCTTTTTTTTTCTAGTTCCTATTTAGAATTTCGAAATATTATTCTCAACATTTTATATCTTGTTCTAGATAGATATGGAGAAAATGGTAGTTGCAGATCAATTTAGTTCAATTCTAGATATTACTGTTCAAATTTTTCTACATGAGGATCTCCATATCAAGCTAATTCTTGGAATTTTTAGACTACAAGTAGTTATAGATTTGTTTGGTAGATACCCGAATTCCCCTGTAAATGTTTTTTCAGGAATTGTTATGTGTTAACTTATTTATAAATCTAGTTCATAGAATATCATCAAAATTGTCATGGAATGTGTTGGCATTGGAAGTCACTCCTGGATTGCAGTAGGATCAGAGCCCGACGCCCATCAATTTATGTCACGAATAATTTAATGGGGTGATCGAAGGGATAGAGACTCGAGAAGATATCGCTCTAACTCAGAAAACCAGGCTTGGTATGTAGAAAAACAAAGGAGGTCTTGATCTAACTTCAGTCAGAGAGTTGATAATAAAATGAGCAGATGGAGGACTTAGTGAGATGAGTGAGCAAGACTGCTTTGGGCATCAGGCCTTTCCGCAGCTTGAGGAGGAAAAACTTAGAATACAAGATCCTCTTGGTTCAGAGTTTCAGGGAACTGAAAGGTGACTTGACTGGATCTTCCAATTCCAAATCATTCAGCATTGAGAAAATACAAGAACTGATTAGAAACGATACAACTATTATAGTGATCCAACATACATCATCCTATAACAGTCGCAACTCGATTGGATCCTCCAATTCCGAGATGTTCTAACACAATGTACACAGAGAGATGGAAAGAGGCTGACATTCATAAGGAAAGAAATCTCAAGTGCCAATACATAACTAGAGCAACCAATGCTTCATCAAAACTTCACAATCGGGAGCCTAGCTCTACCATCGATGCTTACAAAAATGGCAAAAATGCCTACATATACTCCTCCAAATTCACCCAACAGAGGCATGCTCGGACCTCCAAGGCGTGGTGTCCCTTCAGTCAAATTCGGACGAAAATCCTTTGTCAGATGCCACCTTAACTCAGCATGGATCTTGCATGGGGGACCTGCACACAAGGGTACCATGAGTTGATTGCTCCAGGCTTCCCATACCTTCCATTTATGGCTCGAGCTGAGGTTTCATCTACCTGCTTGATTTTCATTAACTTCTTCCTCAAGGAGTGACCAAGACGATATGCTCAGGAGCTTCGACACTTCACATCTCGTGGATGGGAAGGAGCTAGTCCTTACTCTCCAAAGTCACGATGCATGAAGAGGCGATAGGGCCTAATCACGCACCACATGTCTGTATGGGATGGATGGTTGAGATTACTTTCGCCGATACTGTGGGCCCGAGTTCTGAATGCTTTCAGCGCTTCGCGTCTCGCAGCTGTGAGGAGGCTGCTCTTGTTGCTTCGAAGCTATGAAAGGCGAGGAGGCGATGGAGCCTAATCGCGCACCACGTGTCCCTCTCTGATGGATGGTCCCGATCATCTCGACAAGACTGTGGGCCCAGGTCTTGGATGCCTTCGGCACTTCACGTCTCGTGGCTGGGAGGAGGATGGTTCTCATTCTTCAAAGTCATGAAGGGTGAGGAGGTGATGGAGCCTAATCGTGCACCATGTGTCCCTCTATGATGGACGGTCCTGATCATCTCGGTAAGACTGTGGGCCCGGGTCCTAGATGCCTTCGGCACTTCTTGTCTCGTGGCTAGGAGGAGGCTGGTCCTCATTATTCAAAATCATGAAGGGCGAAGTGGTGATATAGCTCGATTGTGTGCCACGTACTCCTCCAGGATGGACGACTGAGATCTTTTTGGTGATATATAAGCACTATCCATTGTGCTAATCCTGGCACAACTCCGCTAACTGCGATTACCCACCAATCTTTGATCTACTCAATAGATGTATCCTCGCCGTTGAATCCCGGATCGCCCATCTGCTAACACTTAAGTCTAAAATGCACTTCTTCTGCATGCTGTGCTTGGCGCTCATGCCTGCAAATGAATAAAATGCATTTGATGGGTTCTTTAAGCCCCATTTCTTTGTGTTTACGCCATGGGCTCAAATCTTGGAGAGAAAATGCCCCCTTGCAAGAATTTGTGCTAACAGAAAGAATGAAATAATTTCATGCATTCTTTCATGAAATTCGTGATCAAAAATTTTGAAATTCCAAATCAGTGATCAACAGTTCCATATTTTTCAGACCAGTCAACAACAATTATTTATTCAACAAGTAAGAAGTCAACATCAACAATAAGGTTTTCATCAAAGTCAAATTTGATTCAGAAACCCTCCTCCAACTTCAATAAAATGAAAGGTGATCAAAATCATGGTTATAGGTAATCAAATCAAAGGTAATGAATTTTCAACTAACTTTGTTATTGGAAGTGTGAAATATGTAAAACAATTTGGATAAATTATTAGCAAGTCTTGGTATACCTTATTTTCATAATCCTATGATCTACCTTATCTTATTCACCCCTTCTTATATCAATTATTCCATATTGTACTCCTAAAACCTGCCATAAGCTATCATCTCTCACATAATATTAACACTCACTCCCATGATTATATATTATGCATGTCACAATTTTATTTCGATATGCATTATCTAAGTGTTAATTACTCCAAAATCACCTAATCTATGACTCAAATCATTTATGGGTGATAATATTGTTTTGAATTATGCCTTTGAAATCGACATTTGAATTGAAGTGACCATTTTTCATCATTTAAACAACATACATAATCATAAACCAGACCACTTCCCAAATTTTACCCTCGTCCAAATTCTATATAGCAATAGTATCATTCCTCTCTCTATTCACTGTGACTAAGAGTTGATTTTGAGACCATGCATATCCCTTAACATTTCATATTGAAGCATGGGTCTGGTAATTAGACATGAACCATTTGGCACAGAGGTGTTAGATGCATATCCAAAATGCCAAGAGAGATTCAAAAAAGAGGGATGGTTGTCATTTCTACATAAATTTCAAGGCTATGATAAGCATGTAAAAAAATAATTTGTTGAAACGTTTGGTGGAACTAAAGCCCAAATTGGAGATCTGAAGCTATAGGTTTTGTAAGATTTTATTTCTCAAGCTATTGAATTACCTCAAATTAGGGAGAAGTGGTTTAAAAATCATAATATGAAGGGAGATATATGGAAAGAATTTCTCAAAGAACGTGAACAAGCTTCGAATTGGAATAAAGGAATGCCATGAAAAACACTAAAGAATAAATGGAGAGATACTTTGTACATCATACATAAATATTTCACCTATGAGTGTTAGTATGGGCTTGTTTTCTTTTACCATCTCATGTTTCTACTGCACTTCAAGGAGGGCCAGGAAATCAATTTACCATGTTATTTATTAAATAGTTTAAAGAAAATGTCACATAACATACAAAGAAACCCTAGGAACCTATAAAGAATTTTATTTCATATTGGGTTAGTTAAGATTATGGTCAAAGATAAACTACATAAGCAGAACAATAGTTGGAAAAAGAAATTAGTTCAGAATCTATTCATAGATGAGATAGCTAAACAAAAGATTAGGGGTTTGAAACACAGAGCTAATGCAGTAAGGGTTCCTGAGACAAGAAGTTCAAAACTAGGGTCAGTGAAGAAGACCGAGGATTTGAACCTTGAACCGAGTCAACCAAGAGGCCGACCCAGGAGGAAACTATCTAAGAAACCCGAAAATCTCAAAGAAATGGGTTTAAATCCTAAAATCGAAATGGAGGATAAGGGTTCAAAATCCCAGAAATTTGAACAGAAGACAGAGACTATTGAAACTAAAAAAAGGAAGATCCCTTTGGGGTGTCAAACCACAAGAAGCATGACCATAAGTTTGAATACACAAAAATATGACAGTGTAGAATACAACAAAAATAGGTAATATAGATTGAATAATCAGATAAATAGTAGAATAAAAAGATTCAAATTAAGGAAATTCATAGGAATTTAATTAAGAAACCCAAAACAAGATCGTCTTTGATTCTTTAACCAATCCTAGGAGACAAGGGTAAGTTCTCAAAGCTTGATGATGATGTAGCTACAAGTTTTTATAATCCTATGACTCAGGAAATTGAGGATTACACAACAAATGAGATTAAGAAGGATGTACTTACATATTCAGTGCCTTCTTCCTCAAGGCTATCAAAACGAGTCAATAAAATAAAAGAGTTAAAATAAGAACTTCAAGAAATGCAATTTCTTGATAGGCATATAAAAACTAAGAATGAAACACTAAAGACTAATATTTCCACGCTAGAGAGGGAAAATGAACAACTTGAATATTGATGGACTAGTAAATACCTTTACTATGTGCAAATTTAAACCTGCTACATTCATAAATTTCTTCATTGTTTTGTGGGCTAAGGTCTTTAACCTCGCAAGCACTTAATTCCAATAATTTATTACTTTTTTTTATTTGGCTCTAGACAAGATTATTCTCACATGATTGAGCAGTCATGACCCAGTGCTAGGTATATCAGATATCTGATATGGAACCAAGGATTGAAACCTCGACTTGAATTTAAACTTGTATAACAAATGCACCAAATTTGTATGGAACTTCACTATTGGAACACCCTTGGTTAATCAACTCGCAGCTTAAAACTTGAATTTCACCTAAGTCATCGATCTTGGATTAGATCCGCCACTCTCAATCTTATAACGCAAATTAAATACTTTTTGTTTTTCCAATTTAATACAGAATAAGACTTCGCCAACATTCCACTCAATTACACAGGGTTTATAACCTAAAAATGGAACCATGACTGGTTCACCCGATCTCTTGATCATCTAGTGAGGTCATTATGGAGCTTTGAGGCCAAACTTACAATTGTTTTTCTTACTCACTCTGTAACAAGTTTCTCTCTACAATTAAAATACTTACAGAAGGACAGATTATGAACAAAATTCAATTCCATACACAAAATACTAGGTTCTGAATTTTCTACTAATTCTAAAGTGATAATAATGATACAACAATAACACTCTATTTCTTTTGGGTATCTCGTACCTCTGCACACCCCACACACACCAAAATCCAACCCCCTTACCACACTTTCTCTATTACATAAAAAAAAAAAAATCCATCAACAAAACTCTCGGATCCTCTCTAAAACTATCAATTAAATCTTCTCCCAAAATTATCTAACGAACTCCTAAATTTAATAAATATGTTCTATTTCATAACACCTATTTATTACAAATAAAAATAAAATTAAGGAACCCAACTTCCTTTAGTAAATGGTTTTGACCCCTGTGGTCAATCTTGAAATCACTGCTTGATGATATTGCATCAGACTCCTAGAGAGAAAAATATTCATGGAATCCTGTCCATGAGGTATTCAACTTGCTTTCCATATTTATTGATTTCTATAATAGTCATCCATGTAATATATTCTACTGGATGATCCTTCCATTTGACGAAATATTCATAATAATATTGGTTCATTGTCTTCTTGACCACCTTTTTGTCCAAAATCCTTTCCATTTGCAACTGCTATGTTGCAAGTAACAAATTCAACCACTGAATTGGTTTAAATATGTCACTATCAACCTCACTTCTTGCTTCAGGTTATTTGTAATGATATAAATATGCAACATTGAAGATGGGTTAAATTCCAATGTCAGGTGGAAGTCACATAGGAATTAATGGAAAATTTCCTCAAAATTTTGCAGGGTCCAATCTTCTTCAATTTTATTTTTTTATATTACTTTCTTGAGAATAATTCTTTCCTCAAATGTTCTAAGACTAGATCTCCAACTTCAAAATTTACTTCCCTTCTCTTCAAATATGCTTTCTTCTTGTACTTTTGATTGTTTTCCTGTAGCTACTCTTTAACATGTTCATGTAGTGACTGCATAGTTGTAGAAAAATCTTCAACATCAACACTTCTTAATTTCTATTTTCCTGAATTCTTGTATTCATAAATTCCTCTTGGGTGCATACCATACAAAATTTGGAATGGACTCAATCATGTACTTTTGTTAGGTGATTCATTTTAGGAAAATTCAACTTGTGGAATAATTTGATCCCATTGTTTTTTATGTTCACTTGAAAAACTTCTCAATATGTTTCCCAAGCTCTTGTTAATTAATTTAGGTTGTCCATCTATTTGTGGATGGGAGGTTGAGCTGAAAGAAATATTTATTCCCAAATTTTTCCATAATGTCCTCAAAAAATTTCCAGCAAACCTTGTATCTCTGTCTGAAACTATGCTCTTGGGCAGTCCATGCAATCTCATAACTTCTTTGAAAAACAAGTTAGCAATATGAGTTGCATCACTTCTCTTATAACAAGGTACAAAGTGTGTCATTTTGGAAAATCTATCAACAATTATGAAAATTGAGTCATTTCCTCTTTGATTTCTAGGCAATCCCGAGACAAAATCTATACTTACAACATCCCATGGTCTACTTGGCATTGGCAATGGCTGATACAAACCTATGTTCTAATGTCTTCCTTTTTCATACTAACAAATTCTACATTTTTTTACAAACTTCTTAACATCAAATCTCATACCTAGCCAAAAAATAAAAAGAACTCACTTGGGCATAGGTCTTATCATGTCCAAAATGACCAACCATTCCTCCATTGTGATTCTCTTGCAACAGATTGTCCCCCATTGAACATTTTGGAATACATAGTTGACTACCTTTGAACAACAACCCCTCCTGTAGCATATACTCCATCCAAGGGATTCTATCTCTGGCTACTAGATTTTCACATGGTTCATTAGCTTCCTTGAAATCTGAATCATCTTTATACATGTCCTTGAGATGTTCAAATCCCAAAATATTTACTGCAATGCACAATTTTCAGTATATAAAATAAACTCCTTAGGCATGAGATAATGCCTCCATTTCTTTAGAGCTTGTATTGCTACATAGAACTCTTTATCATAGGAAGCATACTTCTTCTTTGATTAATTCAATTTATCACTGAAATAAGCAATAGGTTTCACATCTTGACTGAAAACAACACCAATGACCATTCCAATTGCATCACACTTAACTTGAAATGGTTTATGAAAATATGGAAGAACTAAAATAGGTTTCTCAATGATCTTCTCCTTTAAAAATGTGAATCCTTTTAAATCTATTGTTGGCCACTTGAATGGTTGATGTTCCTTTTTAATGGTTTCAACAATTGGAGCACATATACTTATGAAATTTCTAATGAATTTCCTATAAACAAACTTTCCAACCCATGAAAACTTCTTACCTCATAAACATTTCTTGGAGAAGGCCATTATTTGATAGATTTTAACTTCTCTAGATTCATCTTCAATCCCTCTTGAGAGATTACAAAACCCAAATAGATTAGCTCTATTTTCATAAAGGAACATTTCTTCAAGTTTATCAAAAGTTTCTCATGTTGCAATCTCTTCAAAACTAGTTTCAGATTCCTAAAATGTTCCTCTTTTGTTTGGTTGTAAATAAGGATATCATCTAAATACAAAATCACAAATTTACCAATAAAATCTTTGAGGACTTCATTCATAAGTATCATGAAAGTACTAGGGGAATTTATCAAACCAAATGGAATGACTAACCATTCATACAATCCATGATTGGTTTTAAAGGTTGTCTTCCATTCATCCCCTTCTCTCATTCTAATCTGATGATATACACTCTTTAAATCTATCTTTGAAAAGTAATTAGCATGGTAAAGTAAATATGTACCTAATTGTGATCTTAATTATTTCTCTGGAGTTAATGCACATTCTCCATCCTTCATATTTCTTCAAACTTAATACTATAGGAACATCACAAGGGATTAAATTTTCTTTGATCAACCCCTTATTCAACAATTCTTGTATCTGATTTTTGACTTTTTCATTCTCCTTGGGTGTCATCATGTATGCTTCTTTATTTGGTAGATTTGTTCCTAGAATTAAGTCTATGTGATGGATAATTCTCCTTATGGGAGGTAAAGCATTAGGTAACTCATCAACTATAATATCAACAAACTCATCTAATAATTCTTTAATATTTGTAGGAAAATCATCCAAATTTGTACTAATAAGTATTACCTTGGGCTTACCGATGAAGGAAAATTGTATTTCTTCTTTCTTGACTTCTTGCAGTAGTTCCTTTCCACTCATCAACAACACACTAGGAACATCTTGTTATTTGGCTCATTCATCTTCCAAAGGAAACAATACATGTCTTTGGCCATTCTTCTCAAGAGAATAAGTGTTCCTGGAAACAATACATGTCTTTGGCCATTCTTCTCAAGAGAATAAGTGTTCCTCCTATCATCATGAATAGATTTTCTATCATATTGCCATGGTATTCCCAACAGAATATGGCAGACATACATATGCATTACATAACATAATATCTTATCTTCATAACTACCAATTTGGATTTCCACATTACATTGTTTATTAACCAATATTTGATGCCCCTTCTATAACTAGGATACCCTATAAGGTCTAGGGTGTACTATCTTCTTCAGTTCCAACTTTTCCATCATTTCAATGGAAACCAAATTTTCTGTGATATCACTGTCAATGACAACTTTACAACACTTTCCTTTTGACTTGCATGTAGTTCTAAACAAGCGTTTCATCTAAGGTGGTTCTTTAACCTCCTTTTATGACTTAATCATAATTATTTTCATTAACAATGAATCCCCTAATTCTGTAGTTTCTTCTTTTGCAACTGCATTCAGATTCCCTTATTTGGCTTCTGCAACATGTGCACCTATTTGAATTATATATTTATTCTTTGGACAATCCCATGACATATGTCCCATATTAACACATATATCAGACCAAAATTCTCTACCTCTACCTTTTCCTCTTGAGAAAAACCTTATTCCTCTTGATTCACCTCCTCTTGGTGATTAGCTACTTGAGCTTCATCCTTCCTCTCTTGAAGACTGAAATCCTCCTTTATTGATGTTGGACAACTGAGAG
>CBVK0100228834.1:0-24001 GCA_900067695.1 Picea abies | reverse complement strand
GCTCTTCCGATCTCACCAGAAAAGACGAAGCGAAGCTCGAGAAAGCAAGTCGTTGGATGAGGAGATCGAGGAGGACAAGTCAACAAGGAAGAAGGACCATGGATGACTCAGCAAGTAGAAAAATCCATCGTTGGATGCTTTGGAGCACCGTGCAAGAAGGAAGGAAAGACAAGCTAGAGAAGCCCTGAAAACGTGGGTCAAGTTGACCTAGGGTTTTAGACACCTAGGGTTTTGGTATCTAGGGTTTTAGTCGCCTAGGCTTCGACCTAAGGATGTCAGTGAGTGATTGTAATGTATAAATAAGAACCTATATGAGGGAAGAGGGTTAGTTCAAGTTTGGGTGATCTAGTTGTAATATTTTGGCATGAGTAATTATTGTTGTGAGAGAGAGAAGAGATCAGTACGAGGACCTTCTTTATTGTAAGATCTTCAGTTGGGTGCGAAGATCAAACCTGTGGTTGGGTGTGTAGGGAGAGGAGAGATCGAGAGGAGAGAGAAAATATGTTGGCTAATAGTGCAAATCAAAACTGTATGCTTCATCTTAATATATTATAAAGCACAGTTATGTGGATGTAGCCCTAGAGAGAGGGTGAACCACGTATATTTTGTGTTATGTGTGATTGATACTCTATTCTTATCATTTGATACATTGTTATTGCATTACTATGGTAGATCAGATAAGATGTGTGGAATAGATCTAAGCTAATAAGTGATATATGCATGTTGTATTGTTCTAGTGTTGGATCCACTTGTTCGTTCCCTTGGTTGTAGACATCTCTATCCTGCAACCCCTCCATAGCTTCTTCGGGAGAGACTACATCTGCTTCGCAAGTGTATCCAAAAGGGCCAGTATTTAGGGCTTGTTGGTGCACTCTTGGAGATGAACCTTGGGTCTGCCCCTATGCCAACATCACTCTTTTGATAATGTCCATTTTCTTTCGACATGATACCCTGAGTGAATGAGAGAGGATGACGTCTATTTATTTCGCAAAGTGAGATGGTTAGGTGGACCTTTTTCTAGCTTTGTGTTCGGGTTCATGTAGTCCTTTCCGGCTTACCTTCTTACCCTTAAGGTCTTACTAAACCACTAGGCAGACACTTCTATCATTTCTTCAAAGTTGTTCATTTGCGCGAGTTAGATGGAGGGCTCCTCAAAGCAACCGCAAGTTCCTTGGTGCTTCTTGCGTTGTATGTGAGTGATGAGTTCAGAACAGAGTTCGCTATGTCACATGACTTAAGTTCAACCATTGTCTTGCTAAACACAACTTTAAAAAGCGCAGAAATCCATAAAGAAAAAGAAAACTGAAAAGAAAAGTATTTCGAAATCCTGAAAACACTAAAACAAGATGCCTTTCCTTTTTTTTTCCTTTTTCTTTTTTCTTTTTTTTAATTTATTTTTTATTATTGGAAATATTGTTTGAGGGCTTGGCCATTTATAGGGAGGGCGTCAGGTTCCCCCCTTAGATTCTATAATGGATAAGTTCTCGCCCCAATCTTCTCAGCCACCTGGAAAGGTCCAAGCCACAGATTTTGAAACTTAGAATGTTTCCCTTTCAGCTCATTTTCCATGTCCCATTTCAGTACTAAGTATCCTATTTCAAAATCCTTCTCTTTGGCTTTATGCTTGTCAGACCACCTTTTCACTATTTGCTGGTGAGCTATGAATTTTGACTTAGCCTTTTCTCTCTTTTCTTCTAGCATGAGCAGAGTATCAATTCTTTGTTGTATGACTGATGAGGGATCCCTGTTGGAATCTTGGGCTAGTTGAATAGATGGAAGATAAAGCCCATTTGGGAGAATGGATTCATGTCCATAAACTAGGAAGTATGGGGAATTTCCTATGGCTTCTTTGGGTGTGACCCTATCGGCCCATAAAGCGTTATGGAGTAGATTATGCCAATTCCTTTGGTTATTTGCAACCGTCTTCTTTAGTATTCTTACTAGGTTCTTATTGGTCAATCCTACCACCCCGTTTCCCTATGAATAATAATTTTCAGAGTACCTAATTATGATTCCTTTGTCCAAAGAAAAATCCATCAGTTGGGTGGAAGAGAAGTAAGTTGCATTATCAAAAACCAGGACAGAAGGGACACCAAACCTCATGATTGGTTTTTTCTCTATGAATTGGATCACCACTTTTTCATTTACATGAGTCAAAGGGATAGCCTATGCCCATTTTGTGAAGTAATCAGTGGCATTCAGAATGTACTTGTGTTTTTTTTAAGAGCTTGGTGTGATTTCTCCTATGATATCTAACCCCCATTGCTCAAAAGGCCTAGACACAATCATTGGCTGGAGTGGGATTGTCGCTCTCTTCTCCCTCCCCGTGCTTACTTGACAAGTTTTACAGTTTTTGGCATAGGTATGGGCATCTTTGAACAAGGTGGGCCAATAATAACCAGCTCTTAATATCTTATGAGTGGTGGTGTTTCCTACAAAATGTCCACCGGCAGGGCGATCATGGAGTTCCTTCATAAATTTTTCTACATCTTCACGTTTGAGACATATTAATATTACCCCATCATAATTAATCCAGAAGAGTATCGAATTTATGAGGCGATATTGTGTTGATTTTAACCTGAGAGCTCTCCTTTCCCTGGGGTTTAGATTTTCTGGGCAGGCCCATGGTGTAGGAGGTAAGTCAGATTCTTATACCAAGACTCGAGCCCTGGGGAAATGTATTAATCTTCACCAGACCATAATTCCATTTCATTCTCCCATCTGAAATCTTCATTTGCTCGGTCCTAGGATTCAGCTGCAAGTTTTCACAACCCTTTCCCCTTGACAAGTTTGGCAGGTTTTATATCTAGATCAAATTCTTGGACCACTGCCATCTAGTTCCCTCTTCTTTCCCCCATCTCTTGCTAAGTAAACAAGGATCGGACTGTAGGGTGAGGCACAATCACTTTGGTGTGGTTCTTGAGGATGTAAGACCTAAAGTGTTTTACTGCCTTGTATACCACATAGGCATGTTTATCAATAGCAGGATAGTTAAGTTCAACTCCCTGGAGATTAGTTCTCATGAACGACATTGGAGCTTCATTTTTGTCATCATCCTTCTGAGTCAATACTGCAACTAATGACTAGTCGGAGGCGAAAGTATACAGGAAGAAATCCCTATTGAAATCGAGACTTCATAGCACAGGGGCCCGGGATATAGTAGTTTTAATATTGTTGAAAGAATCCTTTCGTTCATCATACCACTTAAATTCGGCATCTTTTCAAATCATATTTTGTAAGGGTTTGATGATTTCTGCGAAATCGAGAGTGAATTTCCTCACAAAATTGATTTGCCTGAAAAAGGACTACATAGCTTTCATATTATGGGGCAACAGGAGCTGAGATATGGATTTAATCCTTTATGGGTCTATGCAAATACCTTCTTGGGATATAATATGACCTAACATCTTACCTTCCTGGACGCTGAAAATGGTTTTCTTTGGATTTAAGGATATATCGTATTTCCTACACCTTTCGAAAATTTGAGTTAAGTGTTGGATGTGTTCTTCTATGTTCTTTGAATACATAGTTACGTCGTCTAGATACAATACCACACACTTGTTGATTAGTCCTCGAAATGATACATCCATGGCCCTTTGGAAGGTTGCTCCTACGTTGATTAATCCAAAAGGCATGTGTTTATAATCGAAGGTTCCCCACTTGGTTCGGGAGGTAGTTTTTAAACGATCCTCCTCCGAAACTAGGACTTGGTTGTAACCTGAGAAACCATCCAGTAGGGAGAAAATCTCTAAGCCAGACATGGTGTGGAGGATTTGCTCCATTGGAGGGACTGGGTAATTGTCCTTTTTTGAAGCTCTGTTGAGATTTCTAAAATCTATGCATAAGAGAATTTCTCCAGACTTTTTCCTCACAGGAACCAGATTTTCTACCCATGCGGAATGCCTGACCTGGAAAATGATCTTGGCATATAAAAGTTTATTTAATTCCTTATACATGAGAGGTTCTAGGGATGGGTGATACTTTCAGAGCTTCTATTGGAAAGGTTTCACCTTAGGTTTCAACGCTATAGTGTGTTGAATGATTCAGGTGTCGTAGGTTTTCAGGTCTTGGTAGGACCATGTGAAGACATCTTGATATTGTCTGAACAGTTTGAGATAAGACTTTATTTCCTCTTTAGATATGGTCTTGCCGAGATCCACATTCTTTAGATTTTTCGGGGTTCCGATATTTATAGTTTCATGCAGGGGATAGGAGCTATCGGTCTTGGCATTCTTAGGCCCCCTAAAGCATTCTTTCAGGTCAAATAGACTTTCTAGATTAGCTATCCCCTTTGAGATGGTGTGAGATTTTGATCTGTCAATAGGCTAGCCTATTCGAGGATCAATTTCTATCGCTTTCTCCTGGAATACCTCATCATCAATGGCTAAATCTTAGAAATTTTCATGGTTAGTCAAGAATTTTATGATCTGTTCATCTCCTTCAAAGACCTTCCAATTAGAGATATTGTTAGGCACCGATGGTTTGTAGAGTAGTTGCACAGTGAACTGGGAGGCTTCATAGTCCTCTAGAGGTGACAGCCTCGAAGCAGCTATGGCCAGGTAATCAGCAAGGATGTTCTTTTCTCTGGGGATCGCGGTGATATTGAAATCTTCAAAATGCTCCATTAACCAATGCACTTCCCGCTAATAATTCTTCAGGTGCGAGGAATTGCAGTGTATAGTATTCCTTACTTGTTTTACGATAATCTATGATTCCCCGAAAACTTTCAATTCTTTGACATTCAATTCTATGGCTTTCTTTAACCCTTGTACTAGAGTTTCATACTTGACGGTGTTATTGGTTCATTCGAATTCTACTCTACAGGACAGAAAATAATGTTTACCTTTTGGATCAATGAGGATGCACCCTACCCCTGATCTCTCCTACGATTTAGATCCATGAAAGTATATGGTCCAAATTTGTGAATGACAATTTCCCTCTTCTTCTTCCTTATTTATGTTTAGCTTTCCCATCTCTTGTTTCATAATTTCAAGAACAGGGTCTTGGCAGAAGAGGGTGTCTTCTGTCGGTATCGACGATTTCCCTTGAAAAACCATATCAGAGTTTGAGTGAGGGGGACATCGGATAAGAGAGGAGAAAAGTTTATGAAGTGGGAATCACAGGAATAATTGCTCAACACGGGGAAATCTGTAGATGAGGGTTCATTTAGGGTTTCTAGATCAGTGATCGTATGTTTCAGATATCTCTCCCTATCGATTTTGATCATATTCTTATATCCCTTTAGTGGTAGCCAAAGGTGTGCCCAGTCTATGCTAAAGCACCCATTTAACTCAGACCAATCTCGACTTAGTAATAACCCATAGGCCTCTCAGATGTATACCACGATGATTCCAATCACTTGTACAAATTTAGGATGTCTCGCTATTATGATCATTACATCCTTGAGTTCCCCTATGACTTTGACCTAGGTCCTATCTAGTTGTATCACATGTTTGTCACTCTGTAGAGGAACAACATTTAATTTTCTGCAAATTGACAAGGGCATAGCGTTAGAAGATGCTCCTAAATCTACCAAACAATTATGGAGGTTCATGTTGAAAACTTCAAACGTTAAGAGGAAAGGTGGGAAAAAGGCTTCCCTTTCTTATCTCTCGAACAGGTATCCACGGTTGGTTTATTTACTGGGTCTGTGGAAGCTAGATTTATTTCCTGACCATTTCTATTCATAGGGTATTCTACTGATTTTAAAGCTTGTAGTAGGAAGTCCTTCTACTGAGGGATCCTACATATGTCCATGACTGATATGTTATCCCTTAACGTCTTCAAATCTTCAACTATGTTGTAATCAATTTTGGGCGATTCTCGGGTATGGATGCTTATAGGTTTCTTACTGGGAGAAAAAGGTTTTTTTAGGTGATCGGGGGTTGTCTTATTTCTCAAAGTTTGGGTAGCAGTGATGTCTTTTGTGAAAAGTGGACCTTTACTGAATGTTTGCGCCACGTAGACCTCAACGGGTGGTTCTTGAGACTCAAACATGTCATCGGAAGGCATGATCAGGTCGGGATCCCATATCAGCATGGTTGTATCTTGTGGTGGATCAACCTCTTCCTGGTCAAAAATATTCATAACTGAACTTCTCAATTGTTCGGTCAGGGAGACTTCATCTAGAAACTGATTTTCCATCAAATTCATGGTGTGCACCCATTGAGGGAAGTCTCTTTCGGAGTGGTTTTCCTGGTAATACATACAGAAACAATCAGATGCTACATTCTCTAGATCGATATTTAAGTTAGTTGGGGGAGGTTCAATTGCTTTGAACAGAGGGTTCATTTTAAAGAAAGGCTTATAGGGAATTTGGCCTTAGTTTCCTTCCCCTACGTTTCTCTTCATATCTTTGATCTCGTTTGATAATTTCTTAACCATGCATTGTAGATCTTCTATGTCTCCATTACCCTTGTCAGGAGTCTGTTCTGCTTATTCCCCTGGCGGTCTAGTCAAAAGGAGTCCTCTCATGGGAGGATGTGAGCTTCTTTCTTAACGATTGAAACCTGGCCTTCTTTACACCCTTTCATATGGAATTCTATTGTTTTATCTTCTTCAAAATTCTTAGCTAGGGTTCGTTTAGCAGCCCTTTTTATGAGCTTGGAAATGGAAGCTGGGAGAGCATTAGCATAAACTTCGAATTGAAATTCCTAAGTTGGCTTAGCTTTGGGCTGGAAATTGTTCAAGATGGTCATGAATCTTCGATTGAAGTCTTCAGCCCTTTCTTTCAAACTCATGGTGGTAGCGAACAACTCGGCCATCAAAGCTCCGGTAGTAGTATCTTTGGAAAATTTGTCTAGAAAATATTTCTGGAACTTCGTCCATCTAGTCATAGATCCTACCGGCAGATTGAAGTACCATGTGGAAGCTGAATTTTCAAACGTATAGGGGAAAAGTATGCATATTACGTCTTCATGTTGGACGTTCATAAGCCTGATCACTAGTATAAATTTCTTTATATGATCTTCAGGCAATCCAGAGGTTTTGGGATCGAACTTAGGAAGCAACTTCTCTGGATGACGAGGAAGGTTATGAACTAATCCTGGGAGGGCCAAATCATCTTTGGCTAACCAGGGTTGATTGTTCAGAGGCGGGTTCCCCCTTTCATCATTATGGTCATTGTTGCCTTCCATATCTTCAGACTCTGATTTAAACTCCTCCTCTTCTGAAAAACCATCTGGTTCAGAGACGTCATCGGTTGGCATTTTGGGTATCAAATCAAGAGATTCTTGGATTTTGGTAATTGAAAAATCTATTAAGTCTTCTACCAAGTGTACGAAAACCTCGTCAGGATTATTAACCATTGGTCTTCTTTGTTGTTTTCTTCGAGGGAGTATGGGAGCTAAGGAAAACACACTGATCTGTCAGTCATAGGCTCTTGTGATTCTTTTGAATTGATTTACTTCTTCATGAGGAAGAGCGTAAGGTATTTCAGGGTGAAAAGGTTCTTCCTTGAGTTGGGGTGAGTTACTCATTTCAGGAGTACTCAATGTGTGTGGGCTGCCTTGGGAATGACTAGCCATGCATGTGGGTTGTTTTGAATCTATAGGTTGTTTGAAATACTCTATAGAATATATATCCAACCATTCATTCTCAGGCCCTCCTTCTAGCACCAATTCTATTGATGGGCCTTAAATACCTTGATTTAACAGTAGGAACCAAACCTGCCAAGGAGGCCCAATTAGATTCTGTAACGTTTAATAATGGAATGGTTCTCCAGATATTACGATCCGGGAAAATTATCGATGGGCTTTACATTTTCTTGTGAAGGCTCTTCCTTCAGTTTGGACTATTCTCTTTTGTATATTTTCTCTTGGGTGGGACCAATATGAGATGTAAGCGGGTATAAACCACTTGGCAACAAAAATGAAATTAAGCTTAACTAAGGGGAAGAGGTTGAATTTGGGATAACCCGCTGCTCAAACATGCAGATGAAAATTTTATACCACAGGCCTAGTACTAATACATTAACCATGTGAACATACAATTACTACTTGAGATACCAACTACCAGAAAGAAAACACATATGCAGTGAGATAATGGCAAGCAAAACAATTCATCTACCAGAACCATTCATCACATAATAACACAATGATTCATATTCATCATTAAAGCAAAGAACAGCAAAACATTGCACCAGATAACTTGACAACATAATTAATTGCTCTTACTCATTACAGCATCATTCATGAAATAGGATAGGAAATAGTTCTTCTCCACGTCCAATCACACATGAAGTTGATGAAAATAACTTGTCTTTGGTCCAGAAGGACTTCTTAATTCAAAGAAGCTTCAAAATAATTCTTAACAACCAGAAAGAAAGAGTTCTTGCCATAACCATCAACCTTTAACTAATTGGTCGGTGTCTTTATTTATAATCTAAATTTCAAATGAAAACAACGGCTAAGTGCAGTTTAAGCAAAGAAAAATACGCCACATGGCGTCATCTTCTAACATTTTCTTTAATAGTCAACTCAAGATAGTTCTTTGAAAGGATGACCTTTCTCGTACTCAGAACAACTGATAAACAGTTCTTCGTAGGTTTGGGCCCATGGCAACTTGTGTTGCTCCATCGAAGCCGCGTAGAATCCTCTAATCTCCACTGCATGCACTCGGTACTTCACTAGACTAGTGTTTAACTATTGTATCATGGTTTTTTCCTTCATCAGATGTTCCATAAATCTTTTAACTTGTCATGTCGACGTATCGGTCACCTTGGCTAGCTCTTCGGCCCATAGTGAATCCGACTATGTCACATAGGTCAATGAAGTTGTCGGGGTCGCCGAACTCGGGGAGTCCTATATCCTTCATTGCTTCATTGATATTACCCCAATGCTTCTCGCATTTTTCCCATTGCTTTTGAGTTTCTCTTTGTGGTTCCTGGGACATCTTAGCCCAATACTCGGTCAATTGCTTCATACGATCAAGACTGTTTTTCCCAACACTCGGATGTCGTGTTCTTATTTATCTCGGCCCTTCTAGAATGCATCAATGTATTCGAGTGTTTCTATGGCTTTCTTTTCCCTTTCATGCCATCGTTCCAAATCCTTGCATGTTGCGAGTGCCATGAGAGTGTCTTCCTGGAGCTCGACTATCTTCACAGTGTACAAGTGTCGCTCGTGTGTGAACCTATTGTAAGTCGCTTCAAACTCACTTCTCAAATAAAATGTGGTCTGAGTGGAGCCCTTATAGTATTCAGCCAAGTGGTGAAAATGTTCTAGCTCCTTCATAGCACCGGCCAACTCTTTTTCATCTCGTTTAGCTCTGTCCAGAGTGGCGTCCAAAATCCCCATCCCCATGTCAATGAGCTTGGATGTTCTGGCATTTTCTGTGTTTATCAAATCCTCCTCTATGGTGATGAGGAAGGAGTGATCCAACGTGATTCTACTTTTCTTCATGGTTCTTTGGACAATGGCCCTCTTCTTTAAATCGTAGGAGATCACATAGATATCGTCCACCTCTTCCACCGGTTTGGGAATCTGCTGATCACCCCATGTAAGTGTGTTTCCCATATTTCCAGTGGTGTATACTTGTTCTGGATCATGTTCTTGAACTTTCTCATTATACTCTGAGGGCTCGGCCTCTGCCTGTTGCTTATCGGGGATCCGAGTATCAAGAGAAATAAAGACATCGGGAAAAGACCCAATACTCACTTTCTCGTGGGTAGTCGAATCGTCGGCTTCCTTTTGTGGGGATCCTCCTTTTGGCTCGCCCAGTTCTGACTTACCCTTCGGGTTGTCGGCTCGGGTCTCCGGAGCTTTAGGGTTCTTTGTGTTGGTAACATTTTTGGTTTCTTTTTCCTTTCATGGGATTTTCTAGATATGGACCTCGAGATCAGGAAAAACATCCTTCTCAGGTCCCTTTTCTTCTTGGATCTGCACAGGGGTCCCGAGAGATGTCTCTGGGCTCTCATCATCGCTATATATATTTATAAATTCACTTAAAGGATTAGGCCTGCTCCCACTAATACTCGTCCTGTCTCTGGTTGAATCGTTGCACCTGCCGGCAAACAGACTAGTGTCCTTATGGAATCAGGGTTATTAGACCCATTGTTATTACCAGGGTTTATGGAATCAGGGTCACTCACCCCCGCTAGGATTTCTTCTTGGTTTTCAGTCGAAAGCTTTGGCACTATGATGAGGTCTGGGTTATCTTGCATCTGCTTCATTAACAGTTGGGTCTATTGATACATGATCCCCCCCATCCCCTGTATATCTTGAACTTCGAAGAAATTCCCAATTTGTATTTGAGCTACCTGGGGAGATCCCACCGCTCCAACTGATATCATTTCTTCTCTTGTCTTGATGGTCTCTTGAACTGTTTGTTCTAGGACTGTTTCTTTCTCATCCCAACTCATAGCCTTGAATCTGGTTGCCTTGGGGTCATCCATCCTCGCCATCAACTCTTCCCAGTCTTGAGAATTTTTTGGTGAATATTTCATCCTCAAACCTATCATGGGAATATGGCCAGCAATATGATACTCATTATGCATGCTTTAGGACCAAGCCTTTGGGGTCATCCTTGCGAAAGAGGCCAATCTGGAATCAAAACTCCAATTAGCTTAGCCCTTCTTTCTTAGCCTATGCGGTTTCCTTCACCATGTAGAAACCAATATGGAACCCATAGGGTATGAAGGCCCACTTCTTATCATTTACCAAAGTAGCATTGTAACCTTGCAAGATGCTCTGATAATAGATTTCCCCTATTATTAGTCGATCAGGGACATATTTAGGTAGCAGATGAGGTTCTCCAGTGGCACTGAAAACCCTGATGTAGGTATTTGTCTCATCCAGATACCAATGGCCCACCTTCGATATAATATTTTTGGTTGTGTCCAACAACCTTGGGCATTCTTTCTTGAACAAAAATAGATGAATATGTGTGATAAATTGGTCGCAGATGAGAGGGTAGGATTTCTTGTACCTTTTCTCCCACAATATGTTGAAATAAACATGGACCGGGAGATCTAAGGTATGCCAGCTTAAGTTCATTCCAGCGAAATCATTTCTGGTGCAAACGACGTTTAGAAGATAAGATGTCATGTAAAAGGATGGGGTTTCTCCTTCTTTCAGCGTCTGAGCTTTTCAAATGTAGGTGCTGAGTTGTTTGGAGATGATTTCACCCCAGTTAAAACCTATTCCAGAAATGGCTATAGTATACGCTAGAGGCATCCAAGATTTTGAAAACTTGGAGAAGTCTTTTTCCCCAAGCAATCTGCAGAGGAGAGCCATTAGATAGATATAAGTCTCTCTAAGGTTAGTCGTGATCAGGTACCAGCCAGATGTCCGATTGGTGAACTTTTTATCCTCTCTCCACTAGGAAGCCATCGCCTTACTGGTATCGAGCTTCTCATATAAGCTCAAAACAAAATCATTATTCAACCGCTCTTCCAGCTCTCTGAGCTTGTAATAATGTTGCACTTCTAATGGAAGGAAACCCCGACACACCCGTCGTTGTCGTCATTAATCAAACATTTTTGTGTGTCAGTTTGATCAATAAGCTATTTCAGGAGTTCAATCAGGGAAATAACGTAGTCCTTCTTTCCACCATGTGTAGATACACCTTTCAGACATTCAGGAGGACTTCATCATCGATTCTTCTCGTATCAGGATCGTTGTGGAGAGTATATTTGGGGAGTTCTTCCCACTTAATATTCTTGAAAACTTATTCCCAACGCAGGAATATTTTCTTGGTCCCAATGTTTTCCTCTGTGTCTCCAAAGGCTGAGGGTTGATCGAAAGCTTTCCTGGTGGCAGTTTTGATGACGGGCACCCGTTTTGGAGAGAATTCCAATTGTCTCACCACCATTGGGGATGAACCTTATCCAACCTTTGGTTCATGTGGCTTTGGTGCTCTCAAATATTTCCTGGTTGATCCAGGTGGATATCGGTGGCCCCCCACCTTTTCCAACTAGCTTAAAATAGTTTTATGGCAATTTTGGCAATTTACTATTTTTAGCAATTTTAACTTCCAGGGCTATTTTGAGGGCCTAAATGAAGGTTTTTGGAGATAGAGATTATCAATTATAGGTGAATTCATGATTGAGCCCCCAAAATGAATCTCCTCTATGATACCTTTCCAACAGGCTATCATACGCCTAAAACGGAGATCGTATGCAAAAGTTACGACCCTGGGAAGTTGATGTACTAACTTACCCAAATAGGGCCCACATGACTTTTGGTGCTTCATCTCCTAGGGTCAGGTTTTTGGATGTCTAGGGTTTTTGGAATTCCAGTTTATTGTAAAAATTCCTTCAGAGCCTCATTGTAATCATCTTCTTTTGAATGCGAGTAGTCATCACATCTCTTCTCAGAGATAAGTTGCCACCATTCTAGCGAGTCTTTCACTCTGTATTTTTACAGTCTCTGTTCATTTATTTCATTAATAGAAATCATGTATTACTGTATATATTTACTTCTAGTTATATTTTTGATATATCTTTGTTATATTACTCTTGCTCTTTCAATATCTCTGTATATTTCTTTGTTATATCTCCGCTCTCATTTCGTGCCAAAAATAATCTGGATCACTGGTGGTGGGTTTCTTCGGAGGCATCATTCCTGCAACCGAAAGAAATCTTCAAGCAGGTGTGCAAGGTGACATTGGATAAATCATATGAAATGAAGCATAAAACATCCATAGACTGGTACATACCTGTAACACTTGCTAAACTGTTGTTTTTATACTCACTGGACCTTGGAAGTTGTCCCCGGACTGCTCGCCTCGCTCCTCTGGATGATCTGGATTCCTTTGTGCAAGGAATAACCCTATTTTCATTGAATTAGATAATATAATGGGAGAGATCCTACCATTCGTATCAACCAATTAATATGAGTAATGGGTGAAATTCAAAATAATCTACCACCGAAACTCTACAAATAAATTCTACGTGGGTTGACGGCGGAGGCATGGGGGGGGGAATGCATTGTATTGGTAGGTTCGAATGGTCCTTTGATTCGTGCATGAATTATTAATTAGTGCGAGATTCTGGAATTAATTAACCTTTAAATGTGTCATATCTAACGTATCTCAAAGCCAAAATGTCTCATCGCATCGTCTTCTTAGTGGATAGATCGGGAATCGGCGGTATCCTTATGCATGTTTCTGTCGGTATCCTCCTGAGAAAAATTTTGATGTCGATTGTCTTCATCGTATGGTATCGACACGGAGCCGTTGTCTCGGGATACTGGGCACTAATGACCGGGAAATTAACTTATGGGTAAGAGTCGGACTCGGGGCTTATTAAATAAAACCTAGAACTCAGCTTATGGGTAGGGGTTGCACTCGGGACTGTTTACGTCGATCGCACTAAATTGAGCTAGATATTGTGACTGCCAATGCTGGGTGAGTATCGGGGATCGGCGTTCAAAAAATCAGCACGTATTTTCTTTGGGGGTTATCGTCCTTCGAAACTCCTGATGCTGAAAACATCTCGGAGGTCGGCGATTATTATTTCATTTTTCGTTCAATGCTTATTCTTTTAACCTTTAGTCGATGCTGAATTGATCAATCATCAGAGATATTCTTGGTGGTTCTTGTCACAAAAGAAATTTCACATCTGTCGATGCCAACGAAGATCGAGGCTTGACAGCTTTGATTCTCTCTAGCATTTTCTTTCACGCTTAATCCTTCCCGATGTTGAAATCGTTAAGCGCGTCCAGGAAAAATTTGACTGTCATTTTTCTAATTTAGATATTCGTCTTTTAAGTTAATGATTTTCACATGTCCAAGCAAGCTTTTAAAGACTTAATGAGAAACAAAAGAGATAAGCAAAGGACACATTTTTCATATCAGACAAATGCCAAAAGATCAAGTGGTACCCAAAAGGTGAGATTTTACGTAGACTTTTTAGGGTGTGTTGAGTGCTCAACAGGGAGTTCTGAGGGCATGTCCAATGGTGCTCCTAGGATTGCCTCAGCTAAGCAGATGGAGGGAATTTTCAGGCATGGAGATGTAGCTTTCCTAGCAGAGTGTTTGATTACTACTCAGAAACCTTCAGACAGCAATTGACAATATCATGTAGACATCTAGTCATTGATGAGAAAACATGACTGAGTATTTGGAGAGATACCTCCAAGGAGACCTCGTGAAAGAGGTTTTGAGCACATCATTGAGATATAAGAAGGGGCCAAACCCGTGATCACCACTCCATACATGCACCAAAAGAAGTTTAAGGATGAGATAGAAAAGGCGATAAAGGAATTGTTGGAGATGGGACATATCAGGCCTAGTTCCAACCCATTTGCTTCATCTGTGGTTTTGGTTAATAAAAGGGATGGTACTATGAGGATGTGCATTGATTATCAAGCCTTGAATAAGAATACCATTAAAATAAAGTACCCCATTCCTAGGATCGACGACTTTTTGGATGGGTTTCATGGGGAAATATACTTTTCGAAGATTGATCTTCGATCAGGATACCATTAGATCAGGGTCAAGGAGCAGGTTGTACACAAGACCACTTTCAGGTGTCATTATGAACACTATGAGTTTTGGGTCAAGCCATTCGGGTTGACTAATGCACCTACCACTTTTTAGTCGTGCATGAACCAAGTCTTCAAAAAGAAGTTATGGAAGTTCATATTGGTGTTCTTTGATGACCTCCTTATTTACAACAAGATGTGGAAGGACAAATTGAGGCATTTGGAGGAGATATTGGGTATTATGGGGGAGCATTCATTGTATGCCAAGACGTCAAAGTGTGAATCTGGCATGACAGAGATTCTTTACTTGGGCCATGTGATTAGTGCACATGGTGTACAGGTAAATCAGGAGAAGATCCAAGTGATATATGTTTGGTCCATGCCTAGGTCCCTTATAGAGTTGTAGGGATTCTTTGGATTATGTAGCTACTACAGGCATTTTTTTAAGGGATTTTCACAGTTGGGTGCACCATTGAAAAATATTATTAAGAAAGGGGAATTTAGGTGGACAAAGGAGTCTCAGCAGGAATTTGACAAGCTCAAGGAGGTGATGAGAATTTGTCAAGTATTAGCGCTTTCTGATTTCACTCAGCCCTTTGTACTTGAGTGTGATGTGTCCGTTGAGGATATAGGGGTCGTTTTGATGCAGAACAGACATCCAATAGTATTCAAGAGTAGGAATCTCAAAGAACCGGAAAGACTTTATTCCATTTATGCTAAGGATATGCTTTCCATTATGCATGCTTTCGTTAAGTTTGGGAAGTATTTGGTAGGTGGCCAATTTGTGGTTGGGACTAAACATAGAAGTTTGCAGTATTTCCTAGAGAAGAAGTATCTAAATGATTGGAGACATAAATGGGTGACCAAGATACAGGCATGTGACTTTGACATTGAGTATGTGAAGGGAAAGAAAAATATTGTTATTGATGCCCTTTCCAAGAAACTGGCAGTATGTTCCCTCATGGAGATTTCAAATCATCGGAAATCACACCTTTTGGTGGAATATTCCAAAAATCAGTTTGCTCATGAGTTGATGGATGGTCAAATTTAGGATGACAGGTACAGTGTGGGGATAGAACATATTTAGTTCCTGAGTCCACACTCAAGGAGAATATTCTGAGGGCTACTCATGACACAGCATTGGTAGGGAATCTTAGATACTTCAAAACCTGCAGGCAGATACGAGAGAGGTTCTCATGGAAGGGCCTCAAGGATGATTTGTTGTGGCATGTGAGGGAGTTTTTTACTTGTCAAAATAACAAGTCAAAGCATACTCATCCGGTAGGATTATTGAAGCCTCTACCCATTCCAAAGTAAAAAGGGGAGAGTGTGACAATGGATTTCATCACAGGTCTACCAAAGGTGTAGGGCAGGGACTACATATATGTAGTGGTTGATCAATTTACCAAGTTTGCACACATCTTCATGATTCCATCATATTACAAGGTAGCACAAGTGCCAGAATTATTTTTCAAGGAGGTGTTTAGACTCCATGGGTTTCCTACGTACATTGTCACTGATCAAGACAACTTGTTTCTTAGTGATTTTGGCAGGAGTTGTTCAGATTGGTTGGCACAGATTTGACTCCTAGTACTAGTTATCACCCTCCGATGGATGGCCAGACAAATATTATGAATAAATTGGTTGAGGGGTACCTTTGGAATTATGTTTTAGGACAACAAATGGCATGGATTAAGTGGTTGCATCTAGGAGAGTATTGTTATAACACCACTTACCATATGTCCATTGGTATGAACCCATTCTGAGCATTGTATGGCTATGATGCTCCTTCATTTGTAGATTTTTTTTTTGGGGATAGCAAGGCTCCCAAAGCCAAGGATTGGATACAGGAGAACCAAGACATCCTTAATTCCCTTAAGGAAAAATTGCAGACTACATGACCTTGACTTTGTGGGGTTTATTGTTGTGGTAGTTGATGGGTATAGTATGACTTGTACATAGAGGGTTTCGTGATTGAACATGACATTGGAAAATTACATGAACTTGAAAAATGACTCCTATGTAGTTGAGTTGGGATACAGAAATGTAGTCTTGGGTGTTCAGTGGATTTACTCCTTCGGAAAACATTCTATCAACTACCAAGCCATGGAGTTGGAGTTCAAAGTAGTTGATGGTAAGAAGGTAGTTATGAGGGGAATGTCCAATGGTTCTCCTAGGATTGCCTCAGCTAAGCGGATGGAGGGAATTTTCAGGCATGGAGATGTAGCTTGCGCAAAAAAGTGTTTGATTACTACTCATAAACCTTCAAACAATAGCCAGCAATATAATGCAGACATCCAGTCATTGATGAGAAAACATGATCGATTCTTTGGAGAGATACCTTCAAGGAGACCTCCTGAAAGAGGTTTTGGGCACATCGTTGAGCTAGAAGAAGGGGGCAAACTCATGATCACCACCCCATACATCCACCAAAAGAAGTTTAAGGATGAGATAGAAAGGGTGATAAAGGAATTGTTGGAGATGGGACATATCAGGCCTAGTTCCAACCCATTTGCTTCATCAGTGGTTTTGGTTAAGAAAAAGGACAGTACTATGAGGATGTGCATTGATTATCAGGCCTTGAATAAGAATACCATTAAAATAAGGTACCCCATTCCTAGGATCGAAGATTTGTTGGATGGGTTGAATGGGGCAATATATTTTTCGAAGATTGATCTTCGATCAGGATATCATTAGATCAGGGTCAGGGAGCAGGATGTACACAAGATCAATTTCAGGTGTCATTATGAGCACTATGAGTTTTTGGTCATGCCATTTGGGTTGACTAATGCACCTACCACTTTTCAGTCGTGCATGAACCACATCTTCAACAAGAAGTTATGGAATTTCTTATTGGTGTTCTTTGATGACCTCCTTATTTATAGCAAGACGTGGGAGGACCACTTGAGGCATTTGGAGGAGATATTGGGTATTATGGGGGAGCAGTTATTGTATTCCAAGATTTCAAAGTGTGAGTTTGGCATGACAGAGATTGTTTACTTGGGCCATGTGATTAGTGTGCATGGTGTACATGTAAATCAGGAGAATATCCAAGAGATATTGGTTTGGCCCATGCCTAGGTCCCTTACAGAGTTGGGGGGTTTCTTTGGATTATGCAGCTACTACATGTGTTTTGTTAAGGGATTTTCACAGTTGGGTGCACCATTGACAAATATTATGAAGAAAGGGGCATTTAGGTGGACAAAGGAGTCTCGGCAGGCATTTGACAAGCTCAATGAGGTGATGAGCACTTGTCGAGTATTAGCACTTCCTGATTTGAGTCATCCCTTTGTACTTGAGTGCGATGCATCGAGTGATGTAGAACAAACATCCAATAGTATTCGAGAGCAGGAAGCTCGAAGAACCAGAGAGACTTTATTCCATTTGTGCTAAGGATATGCTTTCCATTATGCATGCTTTGGTGAAGTTCAGGAAGTATTTGGTAGGCGGCCAATTTGTGGTTAGGACTAACCACAGAAGTTTACGGTATTTCCTGGAACAGAAGGATCTAAATGAGAGGAAATATAAATGGGTGACCAAGATACATGCATGTGACTTTGACATTGAGTATGTGAAGGGAAATAAAAATATCATTATTGATGCCCTTTCGAGGAAACTAGCAGTATGTTCCCTCATGGAGATTTCAAATCATCAAAAATCACACCTTCTGGTGGAATATTCCAAAAATCAGTTTGCTCGTGAGTTGATGGATGGTCAAATTTAGGATTACATGTAGAGAGTGGGGATAGAATATATTTAGTTCCTAAGTCCACACTCAAGGAGAAGATTCTGAGGGCTACTCATGATAGAGCATTGGTAGGGAATCCTAGATACTTGGTAGAGAGGTTCCCATGGAAGGGCCTCAAGGATGATGTGTTGTGGCATGTGTGGGAGTGTCTTACTTGTCAAAAGAACAAGTCAAATCATACTCATCTGGTAGGATTATTGAAGCCTCTACCCATTCCAGAGTAAAAAGGGGATAGTGTGACAATGGATTTCATCACAGGTCTACCAAAGGTGCAGGGCATGGACTGCATAGATGTAGTGGTTGATCAATTTACCAATTTCGCACACTTCTTCATGATTCCATTAGATTGCAAGGCAGAACATGTGGCAGAATTAGTTTTCAAGGAGGTTTTTAGACTCCATGGGTTTTCTACATACATTGACAATGATACGGACAGCATGTTTCTTAATGAATTTTGGCAGGATTTGTTCAGATTGGTTGGCACAGAGTTGACAACTAGTATTGGTTATCACCCTCATACAGATGGCCAGACAAAGATTATGAATAAATGGGTTGAGGGGTACATGCGGAATTATGTGTCCGGACATCAAATTGCATGGATTAAGTGGTTTCATCTGGGGGAGCATTTTTTAAACACCACTTACCATATGTCCATTGGTATGACCCCATTATGAGCATTGTATGACTTTGATGCTCCTTCATTTGTGGAGTTGGTGTTTGGTGATAGCATGTCTCCCAAAGCCAAGGATTGGATACATGAGAACCAGGACATCCTTAAGTCCCTTAAGGAAAACTTGCAGACATCATAGAACCAGCAGAAGATGTATGCAAGAAAGCACAGGGTTGAGCATAATTTTGAGGTATAATACTTGGTCTTCCTGAGGTTGCAGCCATATAGATCATCTTCATTAAATAAAAGTGGTACAGAAAAGTTGAAACCCTAATTTTATGGTCCATATAGGGTAATTCAGAGAGTTGGGGAAGTAGCTTATGAGCTTGAGATGCCAAAGGGGAGAAAGATTCACAACTTTTTTATTGTGTCGTGCCTCAAAAAGACAGTAGGATAGAAGGTCACCACTTCAGCAGAGTTACCCTCGCTAGATGAGGATGGGACATTGGTATTAATTCCTTAGGAAAATTTGGATGTAAAAGAGAGGAGGTTCAGTAGCAGGGTGATCAAAGAGTTCCTTATCAGGTGGAGAGACTTGCTAGTAGAGGATGTTATGTGGGAGGGAGATAATATTTTGTAGCATCCTATTTTGCAGTTGCTTGAGGGGAAAAAATCTTGGGAAGGGAGTCCACTATAATCTCCCTTTCCAAGTGATCTCTCTAAGAGGATGAATTAATATCCTATTAGATTCTCGTATGCTATAGTCGATCAAAAAAGGGGGAGAATTAATAGATTAATTATTTAATGTCATCTGAAGGGAAAAAAAATGACAATATAAAGTGACATTGAGTAATTAAAAAGTGACTTGAAGATAATTATGAATAAAACCTTATAAAGTCACTTTTAATTAATTAGTGAGTGGGTAAAAGGAAAAAGGGGGGGGGGGGGGGGGGAGAGAAATAGGAACTCATTTCGCTCATGCTTGTTCATTTTACAAATCCATTTGGAGAGATCTCTAGTGGCTTGTGAGGGTTTTGGAGTGAAACCCTTACGGAGAATTGGTTTCGGTGGTGAAATATTCCACCCTAGTTGATTAGTAGGGAAGATCATTTAGATTTTTCACTTGCAATCATTATTGAGGAGGTAGATTCACTTATTGCAGTAGATTTGAGGTTTTTTGGAGGTTGTTTTCCCATTTGTAGTAGTTGTGGAGGTTTGGGGAGACCATATTTCTTCTAAAGGAGGTTAAGGTCTACTTTTGGAGGCCGTATTGTTTTAGTGGAGGTTGAGTTTATCTCTTGGCAAGGGACCAAAGTCTCCTCTTGTAGGAGACGAGTTTATTATGTTGGGTTTTCATTCTTTTAGGTAGGTTGTGTTCATCTAGCAGAGGTCATGATCTTTGAAGAGGGGGGCGTACATCCTTGTGTGGTCATCATTTTCCTTGGAGAGGATGATTTTTCGACTATGGGGGGCGAGTTCTATTGTGCAGAGGCCACATTCATCTTGTGGAGGTCATTTATACACTATGGGGGTTGTATTCTTCTTGAGAGGTCGATTTGAACCTCAATATGTGCCCAACATATGTAATAGGTCATAATTTTAATAAAATCATATTAGATTTGTGGTATGCATTTGTTGTTGTAGTGATTTGGCAAAGTTATTTTCATCGCAATCTTGTTGTCATAATTTGCAAGCATTCCAAAAATTATATTTTGCTTCAAACTCTTCTTTATCCATTGAAAACCACATTGAGAACATAAACCAACAAACAAACAAACATAAAAGCAGTATCAAGAGCTTTTTACAGTGGGATTTGGGCATGTTGAAAAAATGTTTGACGAAAGTCCTAAGTCAAATAATCACTAAAATATAGCAGCAATAAACAGAAATTTATATCAACAGTAAGAGGGGATATTACACAATAGAACTTAGACATCCCCTTATTTAAAGGTGTCTTGCAATAGAACTTAGACATCCCCTTAGAGCATAAGAAAATATCATTAATTATTATTTTTTGTATTTTCAATGGAACTAATGTAGATTTTTTGCTAAATTTTACATTTGTTTTCTAAAGTGATTGTTTGCATGTGTATTGGAAAAAAATAAAAATCCGTACTTCTATTAATGTTTGGTATAATGTACAAACATAGCAAATACACTATGTTTACCAATATCATTGATTTAATTTTCAATGATTTTGCAATCAATATTCAAAGGATGAGCGAGATTCCTATCATCTACTATTGCACCCAACTATAATGTAAACTTGAGAGAAGGATGCTAAATGAGAAGATCCTGGAGAGGAAACATACCAAGCATGGCTGGATAAACCACCTATTCTATTCCCACTACATCTTGAATCACTAATTCAAAACATGCATTATAGCATTAGTTCTTTAAATGTTAGGAATGAAAACAATGATACAAAACTCGATACAGATGATTACTTATGAGATATCCATGCCTTGGAGGGAATGTTGTTAAATACATTCCAACAATATGAGCTCAGCTATAGTTCCTTTATCAGTGATACCTTCTTTGAAAGCCTAAAATATGCTTCTAGCATCCCTCTTTTTGAACATGGGTCAAGGTCTACCCATGTAGGGACAACCATGTTATTGTACAATTTGAAAGCAATGTATAGTATGTCAAGCGCATGTTTCTCAACACTTCTAATATGAATAACCATTAAGTCCCCTATATTTTGATGAATCTTATCACATATCAGTATTAATGATAAAGGATTTTATGTGCTCTTAATGACTATGTACATTTAAATTGCTCACTAATTGCAAGCTATTAAAAGATAAGGTACTTCTAATTGATAATATTTTCCATGTTAGTTGTGAATAGGAAAAACAACTGCTAAAAAGGTTGTGTGTTTTGTATGTATCATATCATGCTTGTCTAAATTATTGTACTCTTTACATAGGTTGATACATAAACAAACCGATATGTCCAAAATGTGGACATGATAGGTATCAAAAATTAAAAACCAATGGTAAAAACGGTCCTCCTTGTAAGATATTGAGGCACATACCTATAATCCCAAGGATTCAATGGACCTTTCATTGCAAAGAACTAGTTATGTTCTAGGGGTGGCATTCCTCACACAGAATTGACCCAAGCTTTATGTTAATCGGAGTGGATTCAACAACCATGAATCATATAGAGGATACATGGTTTGACAAATTCAAGTATAAATACAAAGCCTCTGATTAAGCATAGCCATGGATGGAGTTAATATATATTCCCTACAAAATACTGAATATTATGTTCGGCTAGTGCTAGTGTTCAATAATCCCCTCATGCTTGTTTGTGACAAATGAGCATTTTATTTGAAATCCCTTATAGTTCTTATAGAAGACAAGTGAATAGAATGTCTACCTCAACTATTGATTGATGAATTAAAGCAATTATGGGAGGTCTACATGTATATGATGTATCAAGACCCACCCTTATGGAGAGGTATTTTACATTGTATGGCATATGTGTGTACACCATGCATGATTATCCAAGACTATGAGTTTTATCTGGTAAGCATGTGAATCCATGAAGGTGTGTCACACCTTCTACTAAAATGTGTTGATGAAAATTTGATATTTTACGTATTTTTAAATTAAATCCCTCAAAACACATATATTCCTTGAGAATTGTGATGTACAATAAAAAGAAAATATGTAGGGAATTGTATTATATTTCTAATGCTATATTTTCCAAAAAAAAATCAATGTCATTTTAATGTGTCAATTTTTTTTATTATTATATGTTTGTCCTTGCAAATTTCTAAAGAAGTTAAGAAGTGCCTTTTGCTCACAACAAAGTTATTTATTTCTAAATATATAATTGTTAAAAACAAATTATACTATCATTGTTTGTACACAAAATGTAGTTTATCCCACATATTTTTAAGTTTTTTTAATTTTTTCTACTAATTTTCTATAGTGACTAATTAATATTTTAATTTAATTTTATACACTTTTGTATTCACAAGAAATATTTCTCTTTTTTACATAAAATGAAAAAAATAGAAATACTTTTGATGAGTAAACATCCACAATGTTGTATACATAATCCTCGTTGTTAGACACTCAAGATTAAAGATAAACGTGAATGTGCATTAAACATCAATATGATACATGTATAAGTACAATGATGTTGATGTTTGGGTTTGTATTCCAAGATGTCCCTTGGACTCCCTACAATGGTTTGTCTTGTATTTCCTCAATCGAGTAACCCTAACGGATTATGTTTCCAACATCCCCCCTTAATCTGAAGGGGTGTATGTGAGTTCAAGGTGAGAACTGATATTTGGAAGTGGGAAGCTAAAATCTAGAAGTGTGCGGCTATTGATGGTTGAATGTGCTCTCTGAATCTTGTGGTTTTGGGATGACCAAAAACTGAATGGATAGAAAAAAATTGGTGTCTTATACTAAATGGTGATATTGGTTTAAGGAATACCACAAACCAATCGAGTGGTCTACATATGACCACAAACTCAAGAACCCTATTCTAGGCTCAATAGTTCCTGAAACATTTCCTAAGTTAGCTAGAAGTTGGAAGTTGGTGTCTTCTGCTAATTGGAAGTTTTCTCAAATGATAGTTTAAATATGACCATAAATTGTGTTCTAGTAGAAGTTGAAATTTTTTTACCAAGTGGAGCTTTAAGGAAAACCACAAATCATTGTCTAGCAGAAGATAAAAGTATTCTACTAAGTGGTGGTTTAAGGAAAACCACAAACCAATCTCGCTCACTTGTCACTGCTTGATTGATGAGACTTCGAAAATTGAAGCCTAACTATTAATCACTGATGTTTTTCCCCCCTGTTAGGTACAAGGTGAGAAGATGCAAATCCTTTCACTGCAAGATGTGTCAATACTTGAGAGTGAATTCATCTGTATGACTGAGATATCTTCTTCTCTATTGATGACCATCGCCAAGAAGTCATACACCCATAGTGGTTCTTTATTCTTTCAATTGTCTTACGTTTGAAACACGTATCTGAAGGATGACTTTTTTTTCTGCAATGCTCGCAAGGATGAAGATCATGTTGGTTGTGGACCATGATTATCTTCTTGATTCAGAGGTCTTGTTTCAGCTGCATTTAGACCCCATTACCTAATAGGGGGGTGTGGGGGGGCTTTCCCCCCACATATCTCACCAGGGGGGTCCAAAGGCAGCGAGAAATTTTGGAGCCCCCCCCCCCCCCCCCCCCT
>CBVK0100228833.1:0-24002 GCA_900067695.1 Picea abies | reverse complement strand
CATTTAATTCTCACCGTTGATCTTGGGCAATGTGAGCCCTTGGATCAAAAGGGTAACCTAAGAGTCACTTAGGGATTCTAAAGGAGGAAAAAGACCAAAAACGAATTCATTCTTTCCATGAGAGATTGAGAGATTGAGAGAGAGCAAGAATAGGAGAAGGGTTTCCATTTTCTGAAGAGGAAAGAGCAGCAAAGAGGAGGCACGATTTTCAAGGCAAAGCTGGGCACAAATTTCGAGGCAGCCAGCAGCATTAAATAATCCGTACGGTACGGATTTGCAGCAGCAGCATTTATTATTTATGTTCTGGGCCGTACAGCGCACGTTTTCCAAGGAAAAAGGCAGCATTTAATGGTCCGTACAGACCGTACAGCCACTGTACAGCAGCAGCAAATTCTGGGCACGAATTTCTAGAAATCCGTACAGTCTGTACGGTCCGTACAGTCCGTACGGTACGGCTGTCTATGCACAGATTTCGAGGTTGCTGATGTTGGGTTTCTTCCAGTGAATTTCAAGCACGGAAATCGAAGGGAAGAGATAAGTAAACTGCTGGTTTTATTTTTGCTGATATGTAATTTTCGAAAATTGAAGAAATAAGAAGAACTCCCTCTCTCTCACTGGTTTTCCCCACACTGGGGTTTTTCCAGGGTCGATTTGACCAAAAATTTATTGTGTCATTGAATGTGTGCTTGCTGTCATAATTTCTGAGTTTTTGTACAGCCATTGAAAAGATTATTTATTTCATGTGTTTCAATCAAAATTTCATTTCGAAATTTTATGCATATTAATGTTTGCAAATTTCATTAATATTGGGAAAGGGCATTAAACATTTTGGAGTGATAAGGAGAGACTGAAACCGGGATTGGGATAAATTGCAGGGTGAGAAAACACTGTGAAAAATCAACATTATTGTTGCTTGAGAATGGTTTCTTAACATTTTTATCAAGAGCACATCATTTGCAAATTCCTTCATGTGTAGATTGTAGTTCTAGTAGTCCTTCAACCATATTTTCGAGGAAAGGTAATGCTTGATAGTTGATATGAGCATACCTTCTATGCTAAAGTTCATTGGGATTGAATCCATCATGTACAAGAGCTTCATCATTTCGTTCTAGTAGTCTGTATAGTCTTCCTTCACGGGTTCCAATAACTCTAGCGTTCTCTATGTTGGAGTCTCTAGACCAAGATAATACTTTTCCATCTACAAAAGCTATTCTGTTTCCTTTGTCTTCTAGGCAAGATATGGATACAAGATTCTTTTCTAAACCAGGTACATATAAGACATTGCTCAAATGAACATTGTTACATGTTTTCAATTTGATGGAGGCTTGACCAATTCCTTCAACTGGATAGGTGTTCTTATCTCCAAGTTCTACCTTGTAGGATGTCCTCTTTTCATTCAAAATAGAGAGTCTGACTTGGTCTCCCATCATATGCCTGGAAGCTCCACTGTCAATTATCCACATGTCATCTTCAAGAGTTCTTGTGAGAGTTGAATAGTGTAGATGATCCGTCTTTTTCATTCATGATTTATGTTGACTGATAATTGATCAAACTTTGACTTTGACCAAAAATCTCAACCTTGATGTTTTTGCCTTCTGAGAGTGCCAAGAGGTGCATTGGACTAAGGCACACTAGAATATCTTCTCCTTGAGTAAGGTGTACCATCATAAAGTGTTGGGCAAGAGTTTTAGGGTTTTGCAGCTACACCTGCTAGTAACCCTAGCGGCAATGCTTCAGTAACTGCACCTGCTAGAAACCCTAGCAACAGTTCTTCAACAAGCTTGATTTGCAACTGCACCTTCTAGTAACCCTAGCAACAGTGCTTCAGTAACTGCACCTGCTAGAAACCCTAGCAACAGTTTTTCAACGAGCTTGATAATCTTATGGCTTAGCTTCCTTCCAGTGGTTAGACTGAATGAAGGAGGTGTGGGCCCATACCCTGTTAGAAAAGTGGGTGTGCTCGTTTAACCATAGACAATATAGCAATATTGTCACCCAACCATAGGCATGAATGCCACTGCCGAGCACCTTGACCTTGACAGAGAGAAGAATTATGATAGCAAATCAATAGCCAACCAAGGCTAATGCACCAAGCAAAGATAACCAAGGCTAATCAGAAAGTCCAACCTAGAAAGACCGAAATTACAGGTTGCAGTAACTGCAGTTGCAACTGTTCTCCAGACTTGCGCACTACTAAATTTTTGCAATGTGCACTATTGAATTTCTGCAGTTGTGAGTTGTGTGTGCCAAATGAGCTCTGGCGCCCTATATTTATACTGCTTTCTTTAAGTTGTTTGGGCCGACTTCTCTTTCTAGAGGCTAAAGACTCAATATAAAATATTCTCTTTAGCCAACTTCTCTTCTAGGGTTATGTCCAAGTCTTTTAGGGTTTCTCTTGCTTCTTGGAATATTCTAATCTCATCAAAGGTCACAAGAGGAGGTTAATACCTCCCGCGGCTACCATAATATCAACAGAATCTTCTATCTATTTCAGCTTTAGAAGATAAAGGTTTTAGGGTAGCTTTTGTGGATGGCCAAGTCCTTCTATGGCCCAAGAATTCAAGCATAAATAAAGCCACTGTGATTGGTGTCCGAGAGGGAGGACTGTATAAGTTGAAGGGACACAAAGAACAAGCCCTTGTAGACAATAGTGTTAGTTCCAGTGAACTATGGCACCAAAGGCTTGCTCACTTGAACTATAGAGCATTACCAGTTTTGAGCAAAATGGTTACAAGTCTACTAGAAATCCAAATAGACCATGACGGAGTATGCAAAGGTCGTGCACTTGGCAAGAATGTCAAGGGAAGCTTTACAAGCAGTGATAGTAGATCCAAAGGCATTTTGGACATCATACATTCCGATGTATGCGAACAAATGACGATGCCATCACTTGGCAACTTTGTATACTATGTGTTGTTCATAGACGACTATTCCGGGAAGACATAGATCTACTTCTTGAAAGCAAAAGATGAAGTATTTAACAAGTTTCAACAGTTCAAGGCTTTAGTTGAGAATCTCTCTGAGAAGAAGATTAAAGTTTTGAGATCTGACAATGGAGGTGAGTACACCTCAAAGGAGTTTAAAGACTTTTACCAAGAAGCAGGGATTAAGAGGGAGCTTACAACTCCCTACAACCCCCAGCAGAATGGGGTTGCAGAAAGAAAGAATAGAGCCATCATAAAAGCTGTGAAAGCGATGATACATGACCAGGGCCTACCCATGCACTTATGGGCAGAAGCATCCAGTACGGCTGTATACGTTCAGAATAGAAGTCCTCATAAGATATTGGGGAACAAGACACCTGAAGAGGTGTTCACCAAAAAGAAGCCAAAAGTGAGTCACTTGAGAATTTTTGGTTATCCAATGTTTATACATGTTCCCAAGGAAAAGAGAACGAAATTGGAACCTTCAGGAAAGAAGGCCTATGGAATTTACATTCCAGGGCAGAGACAAATCGAGATTAGTCGGGATGTAATATTTGACAAAGATGAAGCCTTCAGAAGATCAAGGGAATCTCACAAGGATGAGGACCAAATAGAGCAAGAGGCTCCCAAAGATGCATTCATGGTAGACTCTACACCTGAAGAAACCATCCCAGAAGTCCAGAATGATATGGTAGAGTCAAAAAGACCTGTAGATCTACCTAAGGAAGTTGTGGCTACCAGGAAGAGACCAAACTAGCTTGGCTTCGGAACACCTTGCAGGAAACTGAAGGACATGCAGCTCCCAAAGGCTCCTTTAGAGAGAGCAAGAGACCACATAAGTTTTCCAGCTATGTGGCACTAATGAAACATCATTGATTCAGAACCTTCCACTTTTGAAGAAGATGTTGAGAAGCCAGAATGGAAGGCTGCCATGATGGAGGAGTATCAGTCCATCATGAAGAATGATGTATGGGAGGTCGTTCCAAGACTAGAAGGGAAGTTAGTTGTGACTTCCAAATGGATCTACAAGATCAAGCATGCTGCAGACAACAGCATAGAGAAGTACAAGGCAAGGTTTGTGGCTAAAGGGTTCTCACAGAAAGAGGAAGAAGACTATGACGAAACTTTTTCTCCTGTAGCAAAATACACTTCCATTAGATCAATCATTGCGATTGCTTCCGCAATGGGATGGAAATTACACCAAATGGACGTCAATACTGATTTCTTGAATGGTGTAATAGAGGAAGAAGTGTACATAGAACAACCATAAGGCTTCGTGATCCATGGGAAGGAGTCCCATGTGTGCAGATTGAAGAAGGCCTTGTACAAACTGAAGCAAGCACCCAGGGCATGGTATGCCAGGATAGATGGATATTTTATGAGCTTGGGATTTACCAAGAGTGAGGCAGATCCTAACCTCTACTATAAGGTTGAGGATGGATGCCCATTGATCTTGGTTCTATATGTAGATGACCTATTTCTAACAGGGGACGAGAAACTCATTGATGGGTGTAAGAGGGAGCTTGCTTCAAAGTTTGATATGAAGGATCTAGGTCTGATGCATTACTTTTTGGGATTAGAGGTATGGCAAAGATCAGATGAGATTTTCCTTAGCCAAGGAAAATAAACTGTTGAGATCCTGAAGAAATTCGGGATGATGGACTACAGTCCATGACCACACCTATGACGATAAATCTAAAGCTCTTGAGTGACAAATCTTCAGATTTGGTGGATCCCACAATGTATAGACAATTGATTGGATCCTTGATGTACCTGGTTAACACCGGGCCAAACATATGCTTTGCAGTGAATACCTTGAGTCAACACATGGTTGAACCTAGACAGGTACATTGGATGGCAGCAAAGCATATGTTGAGGTACCTTTGTGGTACGATTGGATATGGAATGAGATATGTCTCAAGTGGAGATGTGACGTTGCAGGGATATATAGATTCTGACTGGGCAGCGAGTGCAATGGATCGAAATAGTACTTCTAGATGTTGTTTTAGTCTAGGATCAGGCATGATCTCATGGTTGAGTAGGAAGCAGACATCAGTGGCACTCAGTACATCAGAAGCAGAGTATATCACAGCAAGCGTGGCAAGCCATGAAGAAGTGTGGCTCCGGAAGTTGCTAGTCAGGATATTTGATCTATAATTGGAGCCAACTTTGATACATTGTGACAAGCAAAGTTGTGTGAAGCTTACCAAGAACCCTGTATTCCATGACAGGTCTAAGCATATAGAGATCAAATATCATTACATCCAGGGACCAGGACATGGTGCAGAGAGGAGCTGTGGAGCTCCAGTACATATCCACGGACGAGCAAATAGCGGACATTCTCACCAAGCCCTTGTCAAGAGTGAAGTATGAGTACTTCAGGGACAAGCTTGGAGTGTTGTTGAATGTCCACCCTCATTGAGAGGGAGGTGTGATGTTTCTTCTCATGCCGGCTAACCCCTCCGGCCAAGGGTTCCCTGGATCAGTCACGTGAGGTGACTGAGGGGGCAATGCACTGTCGGACCTGTTGAGAGAAAAACATCACACACGTAGTCATAAGACTATGGCAGAGGCTGTGTGACTCCGGACAGTAGTTGTGTGCTACTTCGGTGGATGTGTTCCACTAGCGGAGGTTGTGTGACTCGGGACAGTAATTGTGTGCTACTTCGGTGGATGTCTTCCACTAGCGGAGGCTGTGTGACTCCGGACAGTAGTTGTCTGCTACTTCGGTGGTTGTGTACCACTGGCGGAGACTGTGTGTCTCTAGACAGTAGTTGTGTGCTACTACAGTGGATGTGTTCCATTGGCAGTGACTGTGTGTCACTAGACAGTAGTTGTGTACTACTTGGCAGCAGTTGTGATCTATTGGATGACATTATAGTAGTTGTGTGCTACTAGTTGATTGTCATGGAGATTACCAGATCGCTTGGATCTAATTGTGTGTGCTATCGTTTGATCGCAGAGACTGTGCCTGATGATTCGAGCTACTGAAGGCATTGTAGCAGTCGTGTGCCTACTATCAGATTACAGAGTAGTCAGTGGACTACTAGATGAAGACATCATGAAGGATACCTCCCTAGCTAAGAGGGAGTGTTGATGTTTGGTAGTTGTGAGAAGTCGGCCCAGGCAGAAGTGACTCGAAGATTATAAATAGGAGACATCTTGGCTCATCTGGGGACACAACACACTCTCGTTCACTAAGGTAAAAGGTGCGCAAGTCTAAGGAAGAAAGGGTGACGCAGTAGCCTAGTCTTGGAGCTATTTTTGGTGGTGATCTCTCTCTCTTGTGCACTATCTCTCCTAGAGGGTGCGCTACCTCTGTATGGTGTTATTGCAGTTGTGGAAGCTACTGCTAGGCACTAGCCTTGTGCTAGGTCTTGATTCTTGTCTGTAAAGATCTAAGGAGCTAATGAATGGTTGGACTTTCTGAAAGGAATTCATCTAAGAAAGGTTGCTGGGTTTTATCCCCCATTTGGGGTTTTCCCAGGATAAGTCTCTTGTGTACTTTGTTTACTATTTATTCTGCTGCTATGGTATAATTGTTAATGTTAACTAAGAAAAGAACTCTACTGCTCTATAAGTAAAGGAAAATCTAACAGGTCCCCGGACTTTAATCCAATTAACAACAATCTCCTCAACCCCCATTTGAGTGAGGCTCCCAAATCTGCCCAGTGCCTATGCACTTCTGGGAGGAGAATACCTTAAAACAAATAAGCAACAGCTTGGGCAATTTCATCAGCTATGATGCTAGCCATTATGAGGGTGGTCTATTCTCCTTTGCAAGTATATGTGTAGAGATAGATATGAGCAAGGAGCTCCAAGACAAGATTAGTCTTGGATGGACAGGAACCCAATGAAACCAGGAATCGGTCTAGGGGAGCACTTCCTTCCATTGTAGAGTATGTGGAAAACTATCCATTTAATGGCAATGTGTCCAACGAAAAAAGGATTGAACATTCCCCAGATTAAGCTGGTAGAGGAGAGAAAGCCCGAGAAGCCAGAGTTGAACCAAGAGACACTTGACGGTTTTCAAATTGCCGAAAGGAGGAGAAGGCCAGGGCAAAGAGAACAGGAATTCATCCCTACAAAACCTTGGGAGAAGATAAAGGTCAAGCTCCTAAAAAGGCAGAAATACCCCAGAGGATCAACCATTCAATTCCCATGGGAATTTAGATCTTGGGAAAGATTTATTGGAAAAGGAATCAGTTGAACCATTGAATCTGAAGGCATTTGAGACGATACTGTCCCCTGCAGCTTCCTTGGTGGAGGCTCCTCCCCCGGGTATGATCTGCAAGGGGGATGGATCAACATGAAAAAGTGCAAAGAAATTCAATCACCATGGAAACTCCTGAGGAAGGTGTATTTTTTGACACCTATCCCACGGGTTCCAGTCCAACAAACAGAAAGCCTCTCTGATGTCCAACTATGAGAAGGAATCTCTCCAGCAGACAGATGATCTGGTAAGAATAAAAGAATTAAGATCGGGGGAAAGTTCTGAAAGTCTATTCATGTTTGTGTTTTGTCTACTATTACGCAATCAGTTTGTAAGGCATTATTTCTGTAACTCAGGGAACGAAAGGAAGTCTGTAAGAGGTAATAAAAATTGGGCCTCCTCCCCCCCAAGAATCATCGGGAAGGGTGCAAAGCTTGATTTTAAAAGCAATTTGGATTTTGTTCTTGCCTCATGGCACAGCAGAGGCTGTTTTGTACTCTTGCCGTACTGGTAAAGCCATGGCTTCTTGTTATCAATCCAAGTAACTGTTACAGTTAAAAACACAAGAACATATATTATCTTCTGAACATAAACTATGAGTGTTGTCAAATTAACCTGTCCTGACATGAAATACAGAATTTAAGAAAAACCCGTCTGTTAAGAAACAAAAACAAGGATCACTTTCCCCCAAAACACGCTTCTTTTAACAAAATCCAATAGATATTTTTCTCAATCCAGGAAGTTACAGTTTTGAGGTTGAAGAGTTTTTCTGAGAGTCGAATTGCATAGAAAGAGTTTCTTTGCCATGGCATACGCTCTGGAATAATGGAGCTTTCAAATCTCAAGAACCATTTGGGTAGGCGACAAAAAAACTTTGCACTGAGCAAACAGACAAGGTCGGATTGCTGTAATAAGAAATATGTACGTAATGCAAACCAGTGAATGGTGCGACTTCGAACTCGTCTTTTAATAGGATCAACCATTAGAGTATGGCAGTATGCACATCATTCTTGCACAGTTGAATAAAAATTGCAGGCCTCATACATCATTGTGTGGAGATAAAATAATATAATATGATTAAAATCTACAAATGACAAAAACAGTACGTCAATGGGACTCTAAAGTACATTAGTAGTGATAAGAAAGCCACTCCTAAAAGCTAAAAGCCAAAAGAGAAGGAAAGAAACAAAAGAATAGCAACAGTAAAAGTGGAAGTGAAATAAACAGGAACAACACAAGTGGATTTAGATCTACAGGTCACCTATTTAGAGCATTGTGCTTTCAATTGTCCAATAAAGTCTTCCTTCAAAAAAAACGCATGAAAGTCAGACATCACAGTACTACTCTACCCAAAGCATGATTTACTGTGGAGTTTTGATCGGATCCTCTGCCCAAAGCATGCTTTACTGTGGAGTTCTGATCGGATCCTCTGCATTAGTGCTGGTATGGTAGCACCAAAATATATCACAGTTTTTAAATCAAATTAACCAATAGCAATCCGTTTGTAAGTGATGGATGCAGTGAAATGGTACAGGTTTGAGACTCCCAACAGTCAGTGTGCCATATGAGTCCGAGGTTTGTCCATACTTTTCAATTGCCAACAAGAGATTATGGGTTCAAACCACAGAGTCTTAATTGATTGAAAAGTTGCATGTGGCCTAACATTTCGCAAAGCCAAACCTAGACATAGTAAAATGAAAAAGCATAGCCTCTGTAAATTTGGGAGATTCAATCTCACCATGATTCTCTAATCTAGTAGAAGGAATTCTGCATGCATTAAGTTATTACACTGTTAAAGCGCAAACGCCCAACAGTGAACTACTCACAGAGACAACCAATCTGAAATACTTGAACAAAACAATAGAAAAAACATTACCTTCTTCCCAGACTTCTCAAAGAAGAAAATTCTGTAATCCAGAGTTTGTGGGGTGCCCTCTTCTTTAGTCTCGATATCTGGCCTGTAGAGAGCCCTGCATGTGAAACCTCTTGGCTTCGCACGCAGCCATCTCTGCTGCTTCAATGCTTTCACGGAAGGAAAACCACATTGCAGGGAAAGGACAGCAGGCCTGCTTATCACAATAGAATTTACATTGTTGGAGGCCAGTCGAGACTGAACAATATTAACAGCAGCTACAGTTCTCAGGGCCGCCATTGGGAGCAATAACTCAATCTCTTAGCCCAGTTATACAAAATACATGCATATATATGGCCTTCTTTGGAGGATCATAATGCATTACAACCTATCCATATAATATAGTTCCACTCTTAATTTAAAACTAATTTATTTGTTTTTAATTTCATTGTATGTTAAAAAAAAAACATTTGTCAAATCAAAACATAGAATGGTGAAGATTTATAACCAGTGCTATCAAAAATATATTTTAGAAGTTATTTATTTATTGATAATAAATTAAATTCAGTGTTATTATAGAATCGTCGCTTGGCGTATTATATCCCCAAGTCATTGTCAGATCCGCTTTATAAAGTCCACAAACTTCGAATCTCTTGGCATGTTATATCCACCAAATGCGCATATATTTTGCATTTTATGTGATAATTTGAATTATGTTATGCCTTTATCTAAGGCCTCTTGCTAAGATGGCATTGGTTTTTTAGGTATAATTTTTTAGGGACAATTTAGCTTGGCGTTTGAACAAATAGCACTTCAAACTAATTCACACTAAATGCAATTATGCCAAATAGTATCAAAAGTGTTGTTAGTCAAGTGTGTAATTCGCCTATTGGCCTCTCAGGAAGTGGTGTAATTGATTTTTAAAGGATATTATTAATTTTGTTAAATAATAACAATTAATATTTGTTTTATAGGGGATTGTGGTTAAATTAAACAAGGGCAGCATGTCTTTGAATTACTGATCCAAATTTCAAAAACATGGCGTCAATCCAGGGGTTTGTATTAAGCCTCGAACAAAGTGAAGCTTGCAATAAGACTCTAAATGTATGGACCAATAAGATACAAGAAAAATATAACTTTTTATTATAAAAAAAATATTTTTTACTGTTGTGTATGTTCAACATAGGGTTTGAGTGAAATTTTTTAAGTCAAACGAGAAGTAATAGGAAAGTCAGAGCAAACTCATCGCTATGTACTGCCGCCGGAGGCAGTACAATAATGTATTCATTTTTTTAAAAAGGAATGTGTCCACTATGTATTAGTTTAAAAATTGAAGAAAATCAAAATTTATACCCAAACATTGTTTTATCCATTCTCTAATCCTATATACTTTATATTGTTACACATACTTTATAAAATTTAGAATTACATTAAAATTGGTTCTCGAGGGTTTCCTTTCTTGAGGACAACTTGATTTTTCATGACGCATTTAGTTAGTTGCATGTCCACATCCGTTGACAACCCTACAATATCCTCTCCTGCAACATAGGACACTTTAAATGGGCAATGGCATTCAAAGGCTTCCTCCTTAAACCGAGACGAACATGACTGCATAAGTAGTGATGAAAGCTTAAGGTGAGTTGCAATCTTGTATACTAAAGAGTGCAAGGAGTCCAACCTTTCTATGAGTTCCCCATACCTCCTCTAGTGATTATACATGAAATCTACAAATTCCTTCTCCTTTTCTTAATACACTGACAATTGATAATGTAACGTACCCAGCCACCTAGGTTGGGCCATGTCACGCAAAACACTCTCATTATCAACTCTGATACCATATGTGTATCGTACCTAGCCTCCAGTTAAGAAACATTACGTGCGGAATACACATAAAAATGAAACTTTTGCTAAACTAAAGTAATTCCTTTACTGTTAGTCGATTTCCTGTAGCTTACAACTACAATTTATAATAGATTTAGCTACAGTATGTAACCATAAAACAGATGCATCTAGAGCATGCTAATAATGAACATGAAATACAACTAAACAGTTCCTTACAACAGCATATAAGTCATTATCCTTCACGCAGAGTTCATGCATAGCAATAACACATGTAAATAACTCAGTACAAGATAAAACACATATATTTAAACAAGAATCATGCAACCAGATGCTTGGGATGGACGTTCCACCCAACCATAGACTAATTGTTCCAAATCTCAACAGCTAGTCACCCTCGAGCTTAGGCTAGTAATCCACAAAAGAGGGTGGTCTCTAAGAGAATACTAGGAGAATACAGTTATCCCGATCTTTCCACCAACTCTCTTCCTCTTGACCTACCCAATCCAAGCAATGCACCATTTGTTTATTAGGGATCATCCAAGTGATGTATCATCTGTTTATCAAGGTAACCCGAGGAATGTACCATCCATTTATCAAGTTTAACCCAAGGGATGTAACATCTGTTTATCAGGGATAGCCCAAGGAATGTGTCATTCGTTTATCAGGGTCTCTTTGACACAGGTAACTAGGAATCTCTCAGCTGGGAACTCAAGGGAATTTCTTGCTAGAAAATCTATCAACAAACACTTGTTGTTTCAGTGCAACTCACGCAGGAGTACACTCTTTCGTCCTGACAATCGGGCTCTTCAATTCTCCAGCTCCAATTCACTCCAGTTACGCTCCAGAATTTGCCCTCCATGGTTGCACCAACTCCAAGCTCTATTTCTTCCCCTCTCTGATTGTTGACCCAACCCATACCAATTCCTCTCTTGTGGCTTACCTTTCTTGACTCACACTCTTCCCCAAGTTGATTGTACTCAACCCCCATGTGCCCAATAACTCTGGGATGTGACCACTCACACCCACCCTCTTACATGCATTCAATGATTGGCTTTGGAAACACTCAATCAGAAGGATGTGACCACTCACACCCACCCTCTTACATGCATTCAATGATTGGCTTTGGGAACACTCAAATAGACATCAGAAGGTTCACATACAATTGGCAAGTTTAGGAAAATGGCTTAAATTGATATACATGGGTAATCCCCCCTTTGACCCTTCTTGGCCATTATCTTAGAAACTTCCCCCTCTTGTGGATTAATTCAGCCCCCATCTCTTGTCCATGTTCCCTTAGCAGTTGGCATCACATTTTTATTATTAAAACATTGAAATACAATTCACATATTACATCGCTTGGCTGTAGCCACATATTGTATCCACATAAGCATTAATTAAATTGGGGATTATATGGGGATGTTACATTCCCCCTCCCCAACAATTGTGCGTCGTCCTCTGTGCACTCTATGTCGATATACATGTATATATGCAAATTACATCACAACACTTAGAAATAAAATTCTGCAATTTAACAACTCCAGCAACATCTCCAACCATCATTCTCATGTCCCTCTCAACTCACTAACCCAAATAATGCACCATTCGTTTATCAAGGTTGACCCAAGGGATGTACCATCCATTTATTAGGGCTAACCCAATGAATGAGCAATTTTTTTATCACGGTCCCCCAACGCAATTGGATAGGACTATGAGATGTGGTTCCAAAACTCTAGTTTCTCAAAATGGAGTCTTGCATTCTGTTTTCTTCAAAATTGTCAAAAATTTGTGGGTACTCTTCTCGCATGTTTTCTTCATGCTCCCATGTAGTATCTTCAGAACTGTAGCAGGTCCATTAAACATTTATCATCCATATGGCTTTGTTCCTAATCACCTTGACTTTTTGGTCCAGGATGCATATTGGTTCCACCCGGAAATCCCATTCGTGCTCCACCTGGATCCCATTCCAATCAATTGTGTGGTTAGGATCAGGTACATACTTCTTTAATAAGGACACATGAAATACATTATGCACTCTTATGGATGTAGTCAATGCTGGCATATATGCAACTGATCCTATCTTTTCTAATATTTCAAAAGGTCCACAATATCTTACTGCCAACTTCGAGCAACTTCCTAATTTTATCGAACTTCTCTTTGCCTTTACTTTTAAGAACACGTGTTCTCCCACTTTAAAATCTTTGAAAACTTTGTTCTTGTCTGCATAAATTTTCTCCTTATCCTGGGCAACCTTTAAATTTTGCTTTATCTTTTTCATCTGTTCTTCCATTTCTTTTAGCAAATCTGGACCAACAACTGTTATGTTTGTTGGATTATCCCAACTCACAAGGGTGTTACATTTTCTGCCATACAATGCTTCAAATGGACTCATCTTCAATGAGGCCTGATACCCATTATTGTATGCAAATTCAACTAAATGAATACAATCTTCCCACTTTAATGGTTGATCCATCACATACATTCAAAGAATGTCCTCAATTATCCTGTTAGTCCTTTCGATTTTCCCATCTGACTCTAGATGATACGTTGTACTAAGATTCAAATTTATTCCAAAGCCTTTGAACAAATCTTTCCAAAAATTTGTAGTAAACTTTGGATCTCTATCTGAAACTATTGTCTTAGGTACTCCATGTAACCTAACAACTTCCTTCATATAAATTTATTGGATATTTGTTGCCTTGTGTGTACTCTTTACTGAAATAAAATGTGATGCTTTAGTCAATTTATCCACCACCACCATGATGGAATCATGTTGCTTCAGTGTTCTGGGTAGCTAAGTAATAAAATCAACTATGACTACTTCCCACTTCCATTCCGAAATGGAAAATGGTTGTAGCAAAACTGTTGGATGTCTATGTTTTGTCTTAACTCTTTGTCATTCTAGACATCTATCTATGTAATTAACCACTTATTTCTTCATTCTCGGCCAAAAGTACGGGCTTCTTACTGCTACAATTGTCTTCTGATATCCTAGGTGTCCGGCATATGGCACATTGTGCATTTTCTCCATAACTACATTTTTCATGTCATTGGAATTTGGCACATATACTTTTTCCTTGTACATGAGGATTCCATCCTCTTTCAACTCATAGGAATTCAACTTCTGTTGAAATTTACCTTGATGTAATGTTTCTCTTATTTTTACATATTGTTTTTTTTTTGTTTGTTAATTTGTGCGGAACCTGTTGGCTACGCGATTAACCTGTGGCTTGAGAAACCGCAACTCAGGGGCATCTAAGCCGTCAAAATCACCCGGGGATCGCACCCGGCCTGAGCCACACCTGGTTGGATTTTTTGTCCCCACAGGTTTCGAACCGGTGACTTAACATCACGGAGTGGCTTAACAACACACTCCGTCACCGACTGTCCTACACCTCGGGGACTTATTTTTACATATTGTTGATTTGAATTCGTTGTTGTATTAATTTGATTTTTCAAACCTATCATGAACATGTTGATGGCTACCGCATGCACTTCATGAGCTCTCATGTTGAGTGCATCGACCACTTGATTTTCCTTGCCCTTTATATGCTTAATTTTGAAGTCATATTCACTCAGAAATTCCAACCATCTAGTTTGTTTAGCATTTAGTGTTGGTTGTCCAAACAAATGTTTCAGGCCATAGTGGTCTGTTCTTAACTCGAATTTCTTACCCATAAGGTAATGCCTCCACATTTTTAATGCATGTACAATCGTTGCTAACTCCAAGTCATGTGTAGCATAATTCCTCTCATGCTCTTTTAATTTTTTGGATTCATAACATACCACATTGTCCTTTTGACTGAGGACTCCATCAAGTCCTTCCTTGCATGCATCGGTGCACACAGCAAAATATTCATTTGGATCTGCAATCTTAAGTATTGGTGCACTTGTCAATATTTCTTTTAATTGTCGAAAACTCTCTTCACACTTGGAAGTCCATTCAAATTTCACTCCCTTCTTTTGCAAAGAAGCGATTGGATGAATTTCACTCCCTTCTTTATCTAAGAACACAATCACAAACTTGTCCAAGTACTCCCTCAACACTCCATTCATCATGCACATAAAAATTGTCAGGGAATTTGATAGCCCAAATGACACTACCTTGAATGCATAATGCCCATATCTTGTTCTGAATGTTGTCTTGTTGATGTCTTCTTCCTTTATCCTTACTTAATGATAACCAAATCTCAAGCCAATCTTCGAAAAGATTCTTTCACCTTTCAGTTGGTCAAACAAATTGTCAATTCTTGGAAAATGATACTTATTCTTTACGGTAACCTTATTAAGTTGCATGAAATCAATACACAACCTCAAGGTTCCATCCTTCTTTCTCGCAAAAAGAACTAGGGCTCCCCAAGGTGACACACTTGGGTGTATGTACCCCTTCTTCAATAGTTCCTCAAGTTGCATCTACAACTCTTTTAGTTATGGTGTACCCATTATGCAAGGTGTCTTAGACATTGGGGCAGCTCCTAGCACCGAATCAATAGAGAAATCAATGTCTCTTTTTGGTGGTAGTCCCGGAATTTCTCTAAAACCATATTCAAAATCCCTCAAAACTTAATGGTCTTCGATGCTTGCCACTCTGTCTTTGGCCACCTCCTCCATATGGGCTGCAAACATCTGACATCCTTTCTTGAAGCTCTTCTTCAACTGCATAGTTGAGATCTCTCTAATAGCTACAACTCTTGGAATGCCTTGAATCTTCTCTTGTTTCCCTTCCTCATCAAGACATATGATTGTCTTGTTGTAACAATCTAGGACAACATGATGTTTCTCCAACCAATCCATACCAATTAGACAATCATATGAACCTAATGGTACGATGTTTACATCCACCTTTGTATTGAGTCCATTCATGTCTATCGAACAATCTTTAACCAACTCATTGATTTTCCTCTTAGTACCCATGGCTAATTGAACTAACCAAGATTTCTTATGCTTACTTCTTTGCAAGTGAAATCTTTCAACAATGTTGGCATTTATGTAACTATGGCTAGCTCCCGAATCAATTAAAATTTCTATGGGCTCATTATTGATCTTACCTTCCACTTCAATCACGGGGATCGATACTCTATCTACTTGTTATCCATGGCTACATAAATCCTTGGCATGCTTCCTCCCATGTCTTCCACTGTTTCAGCCTCTTTAATGTTGTGGACAGTCCCCATTCTTTCTCCTTTGTGAGGGAAATCCTTATGTAGAGGATTTCCCTTGCATCCCCAACATTGCACTGGTTGTTGTCTTGGCCTTTTTCCAAATGAATCTGCAGTATTGTGCTTGTTTTGTGCGACTTGAACCTATTGATTCGGTTGGAAATTATTCCTGAAAAGGGGTGGCTTAAAACCCTTCTGCCTTTGATCCTTCTTATCCTTCATCTTGTCATTCCAAACTTTTTGGAAAACTAGTCTTCCTTTGCTCTGTTCATACAGATACCTTGCTCTCCTTATGGTTTCGTCCAAGGTTTTAGGGTTGTCATATTGAATCTTATCACTGTAGAAAGAGGGTAATCGACTTAGAAACCTTTGGATTTTGACTTTCTCATCCTTGATGAAGTCAACATACTTCAACAATTCAAAGAACCGCTTCTCATATTTCTCCATTGTCATGGTTCCCAACTTGAGTTCAAATAACTCTTTCATCTTTCTTTCATAGTAATGCTCGGAAAAATATTTCTCTTGGAAATATCCCTTGAACTACCTCCACAAGATTCTTTTCTCATCAAGGTTCTTGGCTTGCTTAAGTTGATCCCTCCACATGGTTTCCTTCCCTTGCAAGTGGTAGGTGGCAATTTTAGCTTCTACCCAGGAGGGGTAATCATGTAGCTGGAAATATTTCTTCATTTCCAACAGCTAGGCCTCCGCCTCTTCTCCTTTATCGTGCTCACCATTGAGAGTTGGTGGCTTAATCTTCCCGAGTTCCCCCTGCAAGATGTTTGCCTCGAGTCTTCTCCTTTGCCTCCAAACAAGAGACACACTTTGGTTTCTCCCTAGACATGAACTTGCATGAGTTCTTCTGGTGGAATTTCTTGGAGAAAGATGGCATCTACTCATGCTTCTTGGCTGCCTATCACTCCCATGATCATTTCTTTTGCTATGGGATCTTGATGTTGATACTTGTCTAGCACTAACTACTTGCTTGGTGTCAGAGTCCTTATTAACTCGCTTCTGTAGAATATTTAGGCTTTGAAGTATCTCTTCTTGAGCCTTCATGATCCTCTCATTATCATCCCTATATTTCTGCACTTCTTTTTACAGGCTTCTCATAGTTACAGTTCCTCGTCTGTCCCTTCTTCATTTAGACTCAATCTCAGCATTACCCATGTTGGCATTCAAAACTCCAATTTCTTCTTCATGGCTGTAAAACCCTTGAGCATCCTCCATGTCTCTAGTTCTCATGTAGGAACTAAAATCTTCTTTTTTGTATCTCGAATTTTGCAAGAATGTTCATGCAATAATTGCTTGTTATAATTAAGCGTATTGCAAAATATTTATCTATTAGATTATAGGTAATTCATCATTTTAAGTTATGAAGAATATTAATGCACTACTCTCAAGTAGGATTCCTTAAATGCACTCATTTTCGAAACAACTCTCCAATGACTGTCCTCATGCCTCAAACTGAGTTTTGAGCTAATAGTTACAACAATTACAAGTTGAATTTCTACTCTTTAGCTGCTACAAAATTCACTTTTATTAGTTTTGAAGAAAATATATTGCCCAGATCAAAATTTTGGGTCGATAGATCTCTTATGTTTCTTAAGATCTTTCCAACGACTATTCGTTTTCCCCAATCAAAGCCCTGAGTTGAAAGTTATGGTGGCAAAACAATGAAGGAATATTCATTGGCGCGTGCAACATAGTAGTAATGCTCAACAATCGTCCGATCATTTCTTGATTAGATCTTCGTCATTGATCTGTCTTAATAGATTCATTGTGGAACTAAGTCATATCTCTTCTTCATACCTTCCATGAACCCGCTACCAACACTTAGCTTATTTTTCCTTAGCGGACTCACAGACTCGCAAACTCATAAACTTGTAACTTCCTTTCATAACTTCATCTGAGAGGTCCCAACACTTGGTTATTTTTCCATCTTCTAATGCAGGAGTATCCCTCACGACAAGCAAAACCAACGTGGGAGCAGAAGACAGCTGGAAGACGTCCAGCACAAGTTTTTTGAATTTTTAAAATTTTCTCTTGAAGTTGATGCGCTGAATATAAATGAGATCATTTAATTTAGGCACCTTGGTAAAATGTAATCAGACCTCGAGCCATATGCTCTCGTCTGAGATAGACAGAGGCATTTATAAGTAGTAAATGTAAGTAGGTAGAATTGAATATTTAGATTAGACAATTCTAGAAGAAGGAGGGAAACAGGATATATACACCCTCATTGTATCATTGTAACATTAGTAGGAAAAAGAAGAATCAAGAGCATAGGAGAATAGCAAAGGATTGTAGAAGACATCCATGTACAGACCTTGAATTAATAAGAGAAGTTGATTCAAACTCATAGCTGTGGTGTTATTCTCTGTGTATGTGTGTTGAATGCTCTACTTATGAGAATTACTTCCTGTTATGCATTTGCTATTATGCTGTGTGCGTGATTTCATGTGCTGAGATTGAAATCTGAGAGGGAGTGAAGTGAGTTACAATTGTTTCTCTTTCTGAGCAAGGATTCCTGCAAGGAGTGCAGTCGAAGTTGTCCGCAAGGAGTGCGTTGACCAAAGGCTCAAGGAGTTAAACTCTTGTTCTCATTCATTCAGAAGTGAGAGGGGGTTGCTAAAATCGTGCAAGGAGTGCGCAGGTTGAGGAGAGTCTCAGTCGTGAAACTGAGCGAAGTATCGAAGGACCACTATTGCGGGTGTGCACAGAGTCAAGAGAACTCAACATTTAGAAGTGGTTGAGAACTTCCGCAAGGAGTGCGTGCAGAGAACCCATTTGAAGTTATAAGCAATTGAGGAAAGCTCAGGAAGGATAAGGCTTCCAAATCCATCGAGGAGAAGCACCGAGAGTCTGTGCATAAAGTGATCGAATAGCTGGTGCCAAGTTATGTGCAGAAGGACCAGTGTTCATAGCAGATAGCTGAGAAGGAAGTGGACAGTCAGGATCTTACAGAGAAGATCGACGAAATCCCGTCAACCATTAGATCTCGGGAAGTTGCGCAAGGTTTAAGTCCTAGCGAGCAGAGGAGGAGTCCCGGAGGAGTCATCGGGATATTAGAGTCATCGGGGCTTTGTTAAGCAAGAGAATCGAGACCTTGTGAGTCTCGAAACCCCGAGAAAGGATCCTAGCCATTGATCTCGGCAGAAAATGCTCCAGCATTCTGGCGAGGCATCGAAATTTTGGAGGCATCGGGGTTTTAAAGATCGAGAGAACTGAGACCTTTTGAGTCTCGAAACTCCGACGGGGAATCTTAGCCGTTGATCTCAATAGGACACGCATCAGACATCAAGCGAAGAGTCAGGGTTCAGTTCATCGGAGAATCAGGGTTTTCGAAGACATAGAACTCTCGCATGTTGGAATCGTGATCCGCGATATCCCGACGGGAGCTTTGAACCGTCCATCAGTGAGGACGCGTGGCAAGAGATCCTGAAGAGTCGACGTTTGGAGCATCGAAGTTTCCAGAGGCAAGAAACTCTAGCATGTAGGAATCGCGATCCGCGATTTCCTGACAGGATCAGAACCGTCCATCTGCAGGGACACGTGGCAGGAGATCCCGCAAATTCGGGGGTCGGGGAATTGACAGTCCTATGCACATGACAACAGGAATCGCGATATCCCGATACGCGATTTCCCGATGGGGTTAAGGACATAGTGGAGACAGGTGTCAGAAGGTCAACCCTCGCAGGAGTCAACGCCAAGTGGCATCGAGGATCGGAGAATCGGAGATCCCGAGAGCGTAAGTTCTATACACTCCAATTCCGCGAATTCCGAAACTCCGCTAGGGGAAAGGACCGTGGTCTCGTGGACTAGCAGGTTGCATGAGAACAGAGTTAGCCAGAGGGAGCTAAGGAGTGGAGAGAGATACCATCGGAGATCGAGAGTCGGGGATCCGTGAGGGCAGTGGATCACGACAGCGCAAGTGTCGATTTCCCGATGAGGAAATTCCCGATAAGAGCAAGGAAAGCGTTTGGAGAATATTCATCGGGGTTCGGGAATTTGTGAGACCCGATCCCGTGAGTTCAGGACTCGCGATCTTGCAAGGTCCGATTTCTCGATAGAACAAAGGGAGATCATAAGGAGAGTCATGTGGGTGTTGGAAAGTCCCGATAAGGGATTTGAAGAGCATTTTAGCTCTTCGGCCTAAGGAAGAGAAGATCCTGTGGGAGCGGACGTGCCTTGGGTGGCGCGTTTGAGTCAGAGTGGTATCAGAGCATAGAAAAGTTTCTTTGCTTTCTGTAGCAGAGGAAAAGGAGAATTTACCATGCCGCCAAGGAGAAGAGGTAGACAATCACCCGATCTAGAGGAAGAAAGGGAATTGTCCAGGGAAAGGGAAATATCAAGAGAAAGAGGTAGGCCAGTACAGAATCCAGACGTGGAGAGAGGAATGCGGAATCTTTGTGCCAGAATGGAGGACATGGAGATAAGACAAAGGCGCACAGCTGATGCAGGAGATATCAGTGAATCCGAGAATGAAGATGATGCTGGACATGAAGAAGAGGAAATCCCAGCGGAAGATGCAGCCAATGAGCGATTGATTAAGGCTATCGCTCGGATGAGTTCGAAAACAAAGGTGGACGTTCCAATTTATGAGGGAAATCTGGATGTGGAAGAGCTGCTAGATTGGATTAGAGCTCTAGACACTTACTTCGATTATGAGGATATCGAAGAAGATAAGAAGGTTAGGCATGTTGTCACGAGATTAAAAGGACATGCATCCTTGTGGTGGGATGAACTGTAAACTGACAGGGGTTGCCAAGGCAAGCAGAAGATTAAGAGCTGGGACATGATGATAGCCAAGATGAAGGCAAAATTCATTCCCAGAGATTATCAAATTTCTCTGTTCAGGAGGATGCAGAACCTGAGACAGAAGCTGATGACAGTGAAAGAGTATACTGAGGAATTTTACAGGTTGAATATCAGAGCAGGTCATCATGAAAGCAATGACGAAAAGGTGGCCAGGTACATAAATGGCCCGAGGTATGAAATTCAAGATGAAATAAGTATGGCAACCATTTGAATGGTGGAGGATGCTTACCAATTGGCTCTGAAAGCTGAGGAGAAGTTGAGCCGTAAACAAAGTCAGAGGGGTCGAGGCAGAAGTCAGCCCAGAGGCAAAGCAGTTGCCCAAGATAAATACCAGAAGCCCAAGGAGGAATGGAAGAAACCTCAGGGAAAATTTGAAAGAGGTGGAACCTCGCAGAGAAGGCCATATGTTGAGCAGCGAGGACAGCAAATCGAACAAAGAGGAGGATATGCTGATAATGATAGGTTTCCTCGTACCAGAGGTAGAGGAAGAGGAAGAGGTGGAGTAATTACATGCTTCACGTGTGGAAAGAATGGGCACAGGTCGTTTGAGTGTCCAGAGAAAAAGAACGAAACTGGGGAGACTCACATTGCCGAGGCACAGAGGCGAGATATTGAGGCAAAATACGCTGAAAGCGGAAGGTCGTTGGTGATGCGGAAAGTCCTTTTGACGCCAGAGAGGGAGGTGGAAAATTCAGCGCAGAGGAACAATCTTTTTAGGACTGCCTGCAAAACCAAGGATAGAGTGTGCAAGGTCATTGTGGATAGTGGAAGCACAGATAATCTCGTTTCAACTGAGATGGTAGAAAAGTTGGAGCTGGAGACAACTGATCACCCGAGTCCATACAAGGTTTCATGGCTACAGAAGGGACATCAGGTACATGTCACTAAACAGTGCTTAGTTAACATCAAGATAGGAAGATATAATGATAAAGTTTTATGTGATGTTATTCCTATGGATGTTTGTCATTTATTGTTGGGAAGACCATGGCAGTATGATAGAAATGTGATTCATGATGGGAGAATGAACACATATACCCTGGAGAAGAATGGGAGAAACCACACATTGTATCCGATTGAGGATAAAGAAGTGAAATCGGAAGTAAGCAACCGGGTACTTCTCATGAGTGGGAAGGAACTTCTTATGGAAGTTAAGAAGAAGGAGGATCCACAATTCTTTGTGGTCAGAAAGCCGAGAATTGTTCTGACTAGCACAAAGGTGGACGATCTGCCAGAAGAAGTTCAGGAACTGCTGGAAGAGTTCGTTGATATTGCAGTGGACGAATTACCTCATTCGTTGCCACCGATGAGGAGCGTAAGTCACCATATAGACCTCATACCAGGAGCCAGTTTTTCAAACAAAGCTACGTACAGGTTGACGCCGCAGGAAAATGAAGAAGTTAAAAGGCAGGTGCAGGAACTATTGGATAAAGGACTGATCAGGGAAAGTTTAAGCCCATGTGTCATTCCAACGGTATTGAGTCCAAAGAAAGATGGAGGTTGGAGAATGTGCACCGATTCCAGAGCCATTAACAAGATAACCATCAGGTACAGGTTTCCATTGCCACGGATGGACGACTTGATGGACTGTTTAAGTGGAGCCAGATTTTTTTCAAAGGTTGATTTGAAAAGTGGATACCATCAGATTCGCATGAGGGAAGGCGATGAATGGAAGACAACCTTCAAAACCAATGAAGGGTTGTATGAATGGTTAGTCATGCCGTTTGGCTTGATGAATGCACCGAGTACCTTCATGAGGTTGATGAATGAAGTGTTGAAGGAATTCATTGGGAAGTTTGTCATCGTGTATCTGGATGACATATTGATTTTCAGCAAAACAAAAGCAGAACATCTGAAGCATTTAGCTGCAGTAATGAAGAAGCTACAGCAGGAGAAGTTGTTGATTAACATGAAAAAGTCCTCTTTTATGAAGACATAACTCATTTATTTGGGTTTTATTATTTTAGCTAATGAGTTGAAGATGGATCCAGAAAAGGTGGAGGTAATTAAGAATTGGCCATCACCGAGAAATATTTTCGAGGTGAGAATTTTTCATGGATTGGCAAGTTTTACAGGAAATTCATCAGGAATTTCAGTGGGATTAGTGTAGCAATGATGGATACAGTGAAGAAAATACATAAATCTTTTCACTGGACGACAGAGGCTGAGCAGAGTTTCAATTTGTTGAAACGAAAGATTACAGAGCAACCAATTCTGGTGTTGACAGGTTTTCAAAAGACATTTCAGGTTAAATGCGATGCAAGCGGGTTTGCCATCAGAGCGATCTTGAGTCAGGAGGACAGACCGATTGCATATTTCAGCGAGAAGCTGAATGAGGCAAAAGAAAAGTACTCCACGTATGATAAAGAATTTTATGCCATCATCCAGGCATTGAAAAAATGGAGGCACTATTTGATTCCAAAATAATTTGTTTTATATAGTGATAACCATGCATTACAGTTTGTGACTCAACAAGAAAAGTTGAATCAGAGGCATACTAAGTGGGTTGAATATATGCAAAATTTCACTTTTGTAATAAAACATATTTCTGGTACTGCTAACAAAGTGGCTGATGCTTTGAGCAGGAAATGTTTGTTGTTGCAGGAGTTCAAAGTAAGGACGTTAGGCTTTGATGATATGAGGGACATGTATGCAGATGATCCGGGGACGTTAGGCTTTGATGATATGAGGGACATGTATGCAGATGATCCGGATTTTGCAGAAGCATATGAAGCAGCTGAGAATCCAGTTCTCAGAGACAGAAGCCCTTGGATAGACTATATGGTCCAAGAAGGATTGTTGTTCAGAGGCAATAAATTGTGTATTCCAAATTGCTCCGTGAGGGAGAATCTGTTAAAGGAGAAACACAGCGGAGGCTTAGCAGGACACTTCGGTCATGATAAGACATTTGCAAAGTTGAGCGAGTCATACTTTTGGCCAGGGATGAAGTCGGAAGTCAAGAAGTTTGTGGACAGATGCAAGATTTGCCAACATTCAAAATGAAGGAAGCAGAATGGGGGTTTTTATCAGCCATTGCCCATATCTGAGAAGCCGTGGGATGAAATTAGCATGGATTTTGTATTGGGATTGCCAAGAACGCAAAGGGGTGTTGATTCAATCTTTGTGGTAGTTGACAGGTTTTCCAAGATGGCACACTTCATTCCATGCCAGAAGACCAGCGATGCGACCCGCATCGCGCT
>CBVK0100228832.1:0-24015 GCA_900067695.1 Picea abies | reverse complement strand
ACGTAAATCTGTGTCTCTCTTGTATTGTGTGTCTTCTGTGCTTTTTTTCTAAATTTGTTTTATTTTATTGCTCCGCAGTCCTGTTTTTCTAACACATTCAACCTAATGAAAGAAAGACTTATATAATAAAATGGTACACTTTGCAAGAAAAAAAATCTTCTCACATAGGTATAAATAACCTTCTACGAGACTAATTAGGTGATCTTTTTTGTACCTATTAATCACATGAGATGGCCATAAAAATAAGATAATTGCATAAATTTCAAAACAAATTCATGCAAAATCAAAGAGACACTCTTAACATAGGTTTGGAGTGTTGAAGGAAACCAGTTTGAAAGGGTATGGATGAGTTTTTTGAAGGATAAATTATTCAAAAAGAAAATTTATTTTTTCGGTTTCTCCCTATAGAGGGAGTTAGTGCAACAAGGTTGCGACCCAAAAAGAGACACGGTGTGACTGAAGAGTGTGGTCACTCCTGGTAGGCTTGGGAGCAGAGTGTTGATGATTGCAACTATGTGAGACATTCTCCAACTTACAAACCTAAGATATTTTTATCATTGTAACTATGTGAGACATTCTCCAACTTACAAACCTGAGAGAAAGTCCATGAGAGGGGTGTGTGGTTCCTATTTGAGATAGAGATGGAATGTAGAGATGGCCTTGTCCTTACAAAGAGTTGAGAAGAACTCCAGATTGTTCTCCTATGTAACACAATGAGAAAATAGATTTGTTGATTTGGGCGTGCTTGTGGCTGGGCACAAGGTGAATGTGTGAAATCTCAAAGTGTTGGGTGCATCGTCATGAGAATAGAAATGAAGATGATGTATTAGACTCCTCTAAGTAGAAGAGTTGATGAGAAACTCCAGATGAATCTCATGTGTAATGCATTGGGAAAGAAGATTTGTTGAGTGGACGTGCATGTGGATGAGCACAGGTGAATGTGATCCTAGTGGCTGAGAACTAGTGAAGAAGTGGTTCTTCTATGTAATGAAATGAGCCAGAGATATGGACATCCCTATGGATGTGCCCCTAGTGGATGAGCACTAGTGGGTGTACAATATCCCTTGCTATATTTTTCAAGAGTCGGACCTGCTTGTAACCTTAATTGTAATGTAAAGGGTACAGGTCGACCCCACCTTAATGTGATTAATAATTAATGTAAAAGATAATTAATCTAGTTAATATTAATTATATTGTGAGCTAGTGAGGTTGGCTCTGTTGTGCCGTTATACACTTTTGTTGAAAGGTCTAGTCTAGTATAAGTAAAGGTAAATTCCCCATTGAGGAATCACATCTTTCAAGTGAGTTTGGAAATTTCAGCCAATACACCTTCTTGGGAAAAGTGTGCACCTCTCTTGCGTGCTAGTCTTCTAGGGTTTGAGAACCCTATTATGTTCTAGGTTTATTGGTGGTCAAGGTATTTCTCTTGAATATTATAGCAAAGGATTTTGGCTAGGTTTTCTTCCCTTGTTGAGAAGGGTTTCCCAGGATACTTCTTGTGTTCTTGTGCATGGTGTTTCTTCTTGTGATCTTGGTTGCTGCAACATTATTGGTTATGGTTAAGTGAAATGATACAATGAAATGAACTTCATGATTAACCTTGTTTATTGAAAAATCAACATGGTATCAGAGCATAGGTATTTAATAACCCATTTCACAAGCTAAAAGTTTTTACCAATCATCCCCCCTCTCATATGACCCTCCTAGGGTTCCCAAAAATTTCATACGACCCTCTTCTTTTGAGTGTTTCAGCCCCTAAAACTTGGACGTTGAGGAAAATTTGGCACAGGAGAGTATGACCTTCTCCAACACTCCTCCAGAGACTCTCATAATGAAATTCCGAGCATTTTGAAATTTTGGTCCTAGGGTTTCGCTAATATCTGCAAAAATTTCAGTATTCGGGTTTCTGCAACTCTTTGAAGGAGCTCTTTAGATCACAAGTTTTCTCCTATAGTTCAATGGCTTATTGTTGGTAGTCATAAGTCCAACAAAACCTAAAATTTCTAGACTAGCCTAGCTGTTAGGTTTTCTATCCCAGTTGAGAAGGGTTTGTGAAGAGTCTAAAACTATGATGAACATACCTATGACGGAAGATAATATTGATGGATCAAGCAAATTCAAGTTCCTGGAAGAAAATAATTCAGAGGAGGACTTATTGTGGGTGATACAAAAAGGTGAAACTATGACTACCCTCTTCATGAAAATGCCAAGAGGAAAAAGATCATCCATGTGCCTTTGGATAAATTGTATCAGCCCCCTCATGTATGCACTTGTATATATATTATTTGTATCATTGTCACGAGAGAAATTGCAGGAGGAAGGAACCTTATTTTTGAATTCATGGATCCAGAGGGATCTCAGTGCATTTAGAAGAAAAAAACACTGGAAATGAAGACCCCAGGTTTGATTATTGAAATTGTCATTACTCTAACCTATATTTCTAAAGTTTTCTACATTAGAAGTAGGTGTTGTAGATGTGACAACAATCCTTAAATTTTCTTGATTCTAGAGATGTACTCATTATTCTCTTTTAGGAGATATTCTTGTTTTGGTTCCTCTTGTTTTCTTGTTCCAGATAGGTTAACAACAAAGGAAGATGTTTATTCTTCAGAAGGATCCACTTGACTCAGAGGAAGTCAAAACTATTTGAGAAAAAGCAAGAATAGAACTATCATTGAGGAAAACAATGCAATAATGCATGATCAGAATCCTTCTATGATTATATGGGTAGAAGCATGCATGACATAGTATATGGTTAGAACAAGATTCTTCACCAAACTTTGGAAAACATAACTTTCAAAGAAGCCTTCACTGGAGTGAAGCCTGAGATTGAACACTTCAGAGTATTTGAGTGCCCATTGTATTTTCATGTACCCAAAGAGAAGAAGTCCAAGACAAGGCCCTTCAGGGAGAAATGATATGTTTATGGGGTAACAATGAATCTTTGAAGACATTCCATATCGACATCCCTAGTCAAAGACAAATTGAGACAAGAAGAGATGTTGAAGAGATAGCCTTTCGAAGATCCAAAGAATCTCAGATAGATATTGATAGTGAGACAATGCATTCTCCCCCTTCAATAGTTTAGAGGGAGACATACATTATTCCATCTGATCCAGTTGATCCAGTAGATATTGTTCAGAGAACAGAAGGGAATTTTGTGATGAATTCCAAGTGGATCTATAAGATCAAGCATGCAACTGATAAAAGTTTCAAGAAATACAAAGAGATATTTATAGCCAGAGGTTTCTCACAAATAGAGGGAGTTGTCTGTGATGAGACACTTGATCCAGTAAACCCAATACACTTCCATCCATACTACCATCCATGAGTTGGAAACTATATCATATGGATGGATTCTTGATTATTTTAGTTTTCAGCAAGAGTGTTGTTGATCTAAACCTATATCATTACAATGTTGGTGGCGAGAGCCTGATTTTGATGACTTATTCAGAAAGCCTTGTTGTTGGATACAAGTAAGCTTTGTCTTCTAATTTTGAGATGAAGGATATGAGTATAATGCACCACTTCTTGGGACAAGAAGTATGACGAAGGATCGATGATATTTTCCTAAGTTAAGGAAAACATACAATGAGAACACTAAAATAAGTTCAGTTTGACAAAATACAAAAACACCGTGATAGATTTGAAGAAAATGAATGATGATGCTTCAGATGAGAGTGATCCACATATGATTGGACCATTGATGTACCTAGATAACACCAGTCCTGATTCATTCTTTGCAATGAATGCACTTAGACAATTCATGAGCCAACTGAGACAGACTCACTTGATAGCAGTAAAGAATATACTGAGATACACCCCCAGTGTGAACTTGAGCTTGCAGGATATGTAGATACAGATTGAGTAGGGAGTACAGTGGACCTAAAGAGAACATTTGATTGTTGTCTTATGATAAAATTTGTCAGGGTTTTCTGATGCAACAGGAAATGAAATCTCTATGGCCTTGGATACCACAAAAGTAGAGTATGTATCATTGAGTGTGCAAAGCAGTATGGATTCACAAGCTTCTGACGAATTTACTTGATCATGAGATGAATCCTATGATGATAACCAAAGATGTAAATCTCTTTTGAGAACTGAGTGTTTCATGGTAGATCGAAACATCTTGAGATAAAACACCATTGTATCATAGATATGATGTAGAGGAAAATAGTACACATGCAGTACCTTCCTACACATGAGAAAATTGCAGACATCTCACCAAATTAACTTGGTGAAGAAGACCTCCCTAGTTGAGAGGGAGTGTTGATGACTACAACCAAGACAAAGTTTAAATTACATTCATGTGAGACTTGGCATGATGAAGAATGCCTCCCCAGCTGAGAGGGAGTGTTGATGATTGCAAATATGAGAGACATTCTCCAACTTACAAACCTACGATATGTTGATCATTGCATCTATGTGAGACATTCTCCAGCTTACAAACCTGAGAGAAATCCCCTGAGAGGGGTGTGTGGTTCCTATTTGAGATAGAGCTAGAACATAGAGATGACATCCTCCTTACAGAGAGTTGATAAGAAATCCATATGATTCTTCTGTGTAACACAGTGAGAAAGGAGATTTGCTGAGTTGGATGTGCTTGTGGATGAGTACAAGGTGAACATGTGAAATCCCAAATTTTTGAGTGCATCGTCATGAGAATATAAATGAAGATGATGTATTAGCCTCCTTTGAGAAGAAGAATTGATGAGAAACTCCAGATGACTCTCCTGTGTAACGAAGTGGGAAATAATATATGTTGAGTGGACGTGCTTGTGGACGAGAACAGATGAACGTGATCCTAGTGGTTGAGCACTAGTGAAGAAGTGGTTCTTCTATGTAATGCAGTGAGCCAGAGATATGGACATCCCTATGGATGTGCCCCTAGTGGATGATCACTAGTGGGTGTACAATATCCCTTGTTATATTGTTCAAGAGTTAGACCTTCCTGTAACCCTAATTGTAATGTAATGGGTATAGGTTGGCCCCACCTTAATGTGATTAATAATTATTGTAAAATATCATTAATCTAGTTAATATTAATTATATTGTGAGCTAGTGAGGTCAACCCTATTGTTCCAATAGACACTTCTATTCAAAGGTCTATTCTAGTATAAGTAAATGTAAATTCCCCATTGAGGAATCACATATTTCAAGTGAGTTTGGAAATTTCATCAATTACACCTTCTTGGGAAATGTGCACACCTCTCTTGGGTGCTATTCTTATAGGGTTTGAGAACCCTCTTCTATTATATTTTGATTGGTGGTGAAGGTCTTTCTATTGAAGATTATAGCAAAGGATTTTGGTTGGGTTTTCTTCCCTTGTTGAGAAGGGATTCCCAAGATACTTCTTGTGTTCTTGTGCATGGTGTTTTTTCTTGTGATCTTGGTTTCTGCAACATTATTGGTTATGGTTAAGTGAAATTCTAAAATGAAATGAACTTCATGCTTAACCTTGTTTATTGAAAAATCAACACAGATATGGTCGCTACTACAAAGGTGGGAAACCTGGTCCGGGAAGGCTTTGGTCGATCTGTGTGGATAGGGAAGTCATGACCAAATCAAAGAAACAAGAAAACATTAGATTTGGGATGAGATCTATCATATCCAAGATAGTGGTTTTCTCAACTAAACTCGGGAAAGGGCATAACAAATTCTGGAAATTAGATCAGGACATTTTAATGGGTAACAATATCATAAATAAATCATGTAAAGAAGGAATAAAATAACATGAGAGGAAATCTCCCCAGTATGGTCGTGTTGGCACAGGGGAAGACCTAGGGTTCAACTCTAAAAATGCACCAAAAATCCCTAACTACTAGCCCTTTCAACAACAACTATGAAGTAGATGTAGTCTCACCTGAAGTAGCAATAGGGGGTTGCAGGACACATGTGTCTACAACTAGAGGAAATGCAAGTGGATTCAAAAGAACAACACATGTAGATCTAGTTATTCTTTACCAACTTAAACCTACTTCACATAGTTATACCTTAGATATATCTCAATAATGAAATAACATACTAACATGAAGCAAAGAACACAACATCAACCACATAAGACAACAATATATACATGGTTCACCCTCTCCCTAGGGCTACGTCCACAAAAATGTGTTTCTTGATATATTATGTGAAAACATACAGTTCTATCTGCACACTTAGCTTGCATATCTCTCTCTCTTTCTCTCTTCTCTATATCCCCTCTCTGCGCACCTAGCTGTAGGGTTGATCTTCACACCCAACTGGAGATCTTACAATACAACAGTATTCTCACAACACAATACTCTCCTTACACAACAATAATCTCTTGACATCAACAATAGAATTCTCTTCGAACTTGGAACAACCTGATCCTAGGTCCTCTAGACCTTTATTTATATCTTACATGACAACATCTAGGTATCAAAAACCTAGACCCAAAACCCTAGGTCAACTTGACCCGCATTTTCAGGGCTTCTCCAACCTGTCTTTCCTTCTTTCCCATGAGGTGCTCCAAAGCATTCGTTGGTGGATTTTTACACTTGCTGAGTTGTCCATGATCCATATTCCTTGTTGATTTGTCTTCCTTTATCTTCTCATTCAATGACTCATTTTCCCTTACTTCGCTCCTTCTTTTCCACTTCTTTGACCACTTCGACCCAATATCAGTCACTGTGCCTTCTGTGCAATTCAGACTTCATCTTTTCTCTTCCTTTTTCTTTGCTTTCTTCCTTAATTCGTAACCAAGGGCCAACAGGCCCCCAACACTCACCTGTGACTCATCCTGAGGCACTACAGGTCTGAACCTTTCTTTTTACTTCGACTTCAGAATGCATAGAGAACCCTTTTCTCTCTGGTATGTTCCTCCCTTCCTTATGTAGACTGTCTTTTCTATGTCTGGTACCTAGTTTCAACTGCACCTGGTACCTAGACACTTCTTCTTATGCTTTTACTGAGAGCTGTGAAGCAACTGGTTGTCATAATATAATTTCAACTGGCTCCCATTCACTAAACCTTCCTTCCATTCTCCATTCAAAGTCTTCAACTGCGCAAATCCTCCTTCTGTAACATAGGAAACCTCATATGGCCCAAACCAATGTGTCCTGAACTTCCCTGGATGCTTCATGAACTTGTTGTCATATACCAATACCAGATCTCCTTACTTAAATTCTTTCTTTTTGATATGTCTATCATGGTAGGGATTTTCTCATTCCTTCTGTACCTGCTGATGGAATCCTGCAATGAACTTGTCTTCTTCTAGTTTGACCAACTGTGCAAGCGTGTCTTGCACAATGCCTATGTCATCCATACCTATAAATGTTGCAATTCTCAAGCTAGGAACTAGATATTCCATAGGCACCACTACTTCTAGACCATAAACCAACTTAAAGGGAGTCTGCATTGTCAACTTCTTGCAAGTAGTTATGTATGCCCATAACATTGTTGGTACTCTCAAATCCCAATCATCCATGTTCACACTGGAAATCTTCGTTAATGTTGTCTCCAATATCTTATTGAAAGCTTCAGTTGTTCCATTCACTTGTGGGTGGTAAGGTGTGCTCTTCTTATGATGAACTTCAAATTCCTAAGTCAAGGCTTCAATAGTCTTATTGATAAAATGTGTACCTTGATCACTCATCAGGGCCTTTGAGAATCCAAATTGTGTTATGATATCATCAAATATGAATCGCACAACTATAGTTGCACTACGGTCCTTGAATGCTCTTGCTTCTTCCCATCTGGTCAAATACTTTTTCACAGTGATAATGTATCAAGCTCCTGTGTGCTTTCCTGTTGGGTTGATAGGTCCCACAAAATCAATTTCCCATTTCTCAAATGCCTGTAAAGTTAGATGAGGTGATAAAGGCATCTCATCTCTTCTAAAAGGTTTCCCAACTCTTTGGCATACATTGCAGGTTTTGTAGTATTCCTTAGTAGCTTTGTGTAAAGTGGGCCACCAGAGGCCATCTCTGAGAACCTTATGTGTTGTTTCTTTTCTTGCATAGTGTCCTCTTGTGATGCCCTCATGTTATTCTGCCAAAATCATTGGTCTTTCTTCCTCCATAACACATCTCCTTAGGATCTCATCTGGTCCCATATTATAAATCTATCCAACTCTAAGTGAAAAATTTACAGCATGAACTACCAGCTGTTTCTTCTGAATGACTATATATTTGTAGGGTGCCATTCCTATTGATAGGAACTAGACTATCTCAAAAAAGTGATCATCAACCTTTCTTATGGCTAGAAACTGTGCATCTAGTAGTGTATCCTCCAAACTAGTAGGTTCCTCTCCATGTTCTAACCTAGACAAATGGCCAGGTCCTTTGTTCATTCTCCCTAGCTTGACCACAATCTCAAAATCATATTCCTAAAATAACAGTAGCCATATGCATATTCTTCCCCCCAACATTGGCTTGTTGATTAGGTACTTCAACACAGAGTGATCAGTGAACATCTTAAAATTTCCTCCCAACAAGTAGTGTTGAATCTTCTGCAGTGCATACACCATGGCTAAACCTTCTCTCTCAGTGGTAGTGTAATTTATCTCAGTTGTAGATAGCTTCCTTCTAGAAAAGGCTAATGTATGGTCAATATCTCCTGCTCCTAGTTGTGCTAACACTGCTCCTAATGCAATAGATGATGTATCGACATGCACAAGGAATTCCTTGCTCCAATCTGGGAAAACCATAATAGGCGCAGTGACCATTTTTTGTTTCAGTGTGTCGAAGCTCTGTTCACATTCCTCTGACCATTGGAACTAACAATATTTCTGTAATAACTTCTCCATAGGTGTTGTTATCTATGCATATCCCTTGATGAACTTTCTATAGTATCCAGTATGTCCCAATGTAGTGTAAAACTGTCTAACCGAAGTAGGAGGGGGTAGGTCAACAATGATGGCAATCTTAGAAGGATATACCAACAACCCCTGCTTAGACACAATATGTCCTAGCAACACTCAAAAGGGTGAAAATAAGATACACTTCTTTAGGTTCAAGGCAATATGACATTGCCTACACTTAGCCAACATTAGTCTTAAGCATTCAATATGATTTTGCAATAAGCTAAAAATAGTCCAATCATCAAAATATGCTTCCAAAAATTTATGTAAAAAATTCTTGAATGCTTCGACCACCACCCTAGAAAAGATGGTTGGTGCATTCCTTAGTCCGAAAGGCATCACTGTGTACTAGAAAGAACCCCATTTTGTTGCAAATGTGGTCTTATGGAAATATTCCTTAGCAATCCTGATCTGGTGATAACCCTAGAATCCATCTGTGAAGGAGTAAACTTCCTTTCCTCCCACATTATCTAGAACCTCATCTGTAAAAGGTGTAGGGAATGGATCATGTAAGCATGCATCATTCAACTTCCTTAAATATACACAAATTTTGATCTCTCCTAACTTCTTATCTTGGACCACCATAGGGCTAATACATTATGATTCTTCAATAGGCTCTATGATTCCTGCTTCTAGCATTCTATCTAATTCAATATTGAATTTATGTTTATACTTGGGATTCAGTCTGTAAGGTCTCTGCTTGACTGGCCTTGCATCTGGTTTCAAGGGGATATTCATTTCTCCCATGGGCCCTTTGATGCTCTTCATGTCTATGAACTTGGCTGGAAACAAGTCCTGATATTCATGCAGTAGTTCTATGATCTTGTCAATAGTGACATCATCCCAATAATCTCCAACGTTTGCGAGCTTAGGAGTTTGCTCTGTTCCAATATTAAAATTCTTGATTTTGATTGGATCTCCAATGAAAGGTAGTTCAACTCTTGGTCCTTCTATGTCTCTCTATCCTTTAGTTTCTACGATGTTCACATTCCTAGGATCATCGTCTTCATCAACATTGATATTTTAACAACCTTGAAATTTATGAAGAGGTGCAATCCATTCATCGTCTTCTTGCTCCAAAAGAAGGTTAGGTTCCTCCTCAAAGACTTTCTGTCTTACAACTTGTAAAGCTTGATCTACTGTGGGGTACTGAATTTCAAATAGAATTGTAGCTACAAAGTTCTGAGTCATACTGTACCAATATGCAGTGGTGAGGCGAAGTTATGCTTGAAGATACCAATTAATAGGTGTTGTGTCCAAAGTGTCAATGAATTTATGCACCCACTGCTCTTGAGGAATGCTGCTCCAGGCCTCCTCGCAACTTTGCACATGGTCCTTCGGACAAATCTGACCCATATATCGAACTTCGCATCCTTCGATTTGTTATGAAAGTCACACTATCATCAAAGTGCAACATTGCACCCAGTTCACAATGTTCTTCTTATGTGTTCCCCACCATCTCGCTAGCGTTTCTTTCAAGTCTTCACCCAGTTCCAATAGTTGTTGTTGTACTGGTACAATTTATTCAATTTCCAATAAGAAAGTTTCTAAATAATTTAAACCATCAAATGTGGGAAAATTACTTACTTCTGTGCCAATCCAGCGAACTTCCCTGGTCAATCTGGCACACCTCCACATAGAAAATTCATACACTTTGTTCTGCCAGTTCTCTAGTGCTTCCTCTAAGTCAGATGAGCATGTGCTTTCACTTCGCCAACTCAAGTTCCCATCTACTATAGAATTAATGTAATATTGTTGTCTTGCTGTCAATTTATATATGTTCTCTAGTTCATAAGCACAATCTTCTTCTCTGATGGGATCTTTGTATTTGTGACCTTCATCGAGATCAAGAGGTGCAATAACCCTAAGGCCATCACCTTCAAATGTCATTATTATTTTCTTTAAGTCAACGATAATGGAATTGTTGAAATCCCAATCAATTCCTAACATCGCAAGATAACGACAACTATCGTCTACTATCTCAATCACCTCAAAGTCCGCAAACATCCTTACCCTGTCAATGTTCACAAGGACATGCTCTAGTCTCCCAAAGGGGCTTACTCCCTGTTGATTATCCATCCTAAGCCTGATAAGGGATTAAATCAACTTAGGTTTTCCCATTAGTGCCTAGGTCTGCTTCGTCATAACATTGACTTCTGATCCCAAGTCAAGGACCGCATAATCTATGTCATAATATCTAATCTGAGCATTAAGGTGTAGTTCCTTATTTTTCCTTCTCTTTATAGATACTTGATGTACTTCTTTATTCAGTAGAGGGTCTACCCTATCGATCTCATATTGTCTGATCAAATTTTGTAGTTCTTGTACAACTCTTTCATCCTTAATCAAATTAATGCAAGTACATAAGAATTCCATAAGCTTGATTACCTCTTTTCCTTCCCCAAGTGATGCAGAGTGATCAAATGCCAGAGGCATTCCACATTCTCTCACTTATGGTTGTGTCTTTGATGAAGAAGTTGGGTCTCTTCCAAATTCTCTTCTTGCCTCTTCAAACGTCTGTTTTTCTTTCCTTGGATCAAACACTTGTGTCTTCTTTGAATCTCTTCTAAGCCTTGATTCTTCTATAGTATTTTTTGGGGTCACTCTGTCTTCTCCTGTAACAAAACCTCCTCTAGTGATAACAATGACTCTGGTATTCTCTCCTTGAGGTTTTGATGATATCAATTGTACTTGTTGGTTTCCTCCTCGTCTCTCCTGGAGATTCACTAACAATGTTGGACAATATTCAATAACATCTTCAAATGAGTTGCAGTAGATGCAAGTGGTACAAGGGTTCCGGAAGTCCCTTTCCAAGTGTCCTTGCTATGCACAGTTATAACAAATGATCTTACCTCGACCTCGATCCATTCCTCCTCCTCTTCCTCTTCCTCTGAATCCACCATGAAGGTTGAAGTTTTCTCTTCCTAGAGAATTAAACTGCGTAGCATTTCCTTCCTGTTGTACTTCGCCTTGAATCCTATATATATCTCTTGATCTTTCATGCAAGAGGTCATAATCCCTATAGTCCTTCTCATCATTCCCCACATATTTACAGAATGTGCAGTACATATAGGTAGGTGTCTGGACATATTTTTGCATGTAATATCATTCACCAGGGCAATGTCCATTTATACATACCTCGCACCAAGGTAGAGTAACCTGCTTCAAAGGGCTCAGAGATCCAGAGGCAAACTACTCATGAAATAGGGGACAATTCTCCTTATCATGGCATTTTGATTTGCATATGATACACTAGATGTCTTCTCTTTTATATTTTCCCTTGTCTTTCTTCATATCTTCGACCTTCAATGATAATCTAGTTAGTTGACTCAAAATTTGACTCATACTTGAGTTGGATTCTCCCATAGGGGTTGATTCTAGTTTCATGGTGATCTCTAGTGACTCAACCTGCGAAGCAACCTTCTGTTGCATTAGAGGAACTCTGTTATGTGGTAAGAGGGCAGCAATGAACCATTCATTGTTCTGCTCGTCTGGGATCTGAAAACTCAAACGACATGTCAAGGTATTAAACCTCTGATCAAACTCCCAAACAAGTTCAGCTATTCTCTGCTTGATTTCTTTCAGTTCTGTAATGCACTGTGACTATGACTTGGGTTTCTTGAATTATGCACTCAACATAGTATTGATATTGTTCAATGGTTTAGGCTGTACAACTCCTTTAACAAACTTCATGTACCATCTCAGTGCACGGTCTCTTAAGGTAGTGCTAAACTGAGCTCTCTTAACTGCTTCGTCATTGACTTGCTTAATACTCCATACAACTTAGCATAAGAACCAGTGTTGATTAGTATTTTCAGATCCATGTCCTCTAAAGATAGGTAGCCTCATTTCATCTGTCATAGATCTTCCTAGAGTGCTTGAATGAGTATGTGTTGAACTGATGGTAATAATACTCTGAGTGCTCTGATAAGTTTGTCTGCTTTGGTTACTTAACACTGCTAAAACAACAGGAGGATCTCAAACTGGGTATCTTCTATCTGGCTAACCACTCGTATAAATCCTTATGAATTCCTCCAAAGAAAATATCATGTATATCGGTAAAGATATACCTTCCCAACAAATCCTCTGTACTAAGATTAGGGTTCTTGTTCTGAGCCTCATCGAATTCCTTTTCTTGTTCTTCTATCCACTTATGAATCTCTGTCTTCGATGGAAACCACCTTGACATTCCCTCAAGAAGATCTCGGTCCCGAAAATAGAACCATTTGTTGGCATAGGGGAAGACCCAGGGTTCAACTCTAACAGTGCACCAATAATCCCTAACTATTGTCCCTTTCAGCAACACCTATGAATGAGATGCAGTCTCACCCAAAGTAGCAATAGGGGGTATCAGGAAACATGTGTCTATAACCATAGGAAATGCAAGTGGATTCAAAAGAACAACACACAGAGATATAGTTATTCTTTACCAACTTAAACCTACTTCACACAGTTATACCTCAAATCTATCTCAATAATGCAATAACAAACTAACATGAAGCAAAGAACACAACATCAACCATAGAAGACAACAAGATATACATGGTTCACCCTCTCCCTAGGGCTACATCCACATAACTAGGTTTCTTGATATGTTATGTGAAAACATACAGTTCTATATGGGAACTTATCTTGTAGATCTCTCTCTCTTTCTCTCTTCTCTATCTCCCCTCCTTGTGCACCTAGCTGTAGGGTTGATATTCACACCCAACTAAATATATTACAATACAAGAATATTCTCACAACACAATACTCTCCTTATGCAACAATAATCTCTCGACATAAACAATAAAATCATCTTCAAAATTGGAATGACCCAATCCCAGGTCCTCTAGAAATTTATTTATACCTTACATGACAACATCTAGGTATCAAAATCCTAGACCCAAAACCCTAGGTGTCTAAAAACCTAGGTCAATTTGATCCGTGTTTTCAAGGCTTCGCCAGCTTGTCTTTCCTTATTTCTCTCAATGTGCTCCAAAGCATCCATTGGTGGCTTTTTTTGCTTGCTGAGTTTTCCATGATCCATATTCCTTGTTGATCTGTCTTACTCGATCTTCTCGTTCAACGACTCATTTTCCCTTACTTCGCTCCTTTTCTGCTTCTTTGACCACTTCAACCCAATATCAGTCACTGTTCCTTCCACGCAGTTCGGACTTCGTCTTTCCTTTTTCTTCTCTTTCTTCCTTAATTCATAACCAAGAGCCAACAGGTCGCCAGTCTATTGTATGGATTTTATACCTTGTAGGAGTTTATCTCCCTTAGGTTCTTCCTATACCTAGGACAGGAAAAAAGATACGGGAAAAGGATGCTTCTAATCTTGATAATATGTCATGATCTACAAATATATCAATCCTCTATCAATAAACACACAAACTTACATGAACAATCATTTAGAGGGAAACATCCAACATATCTTCTATTAATTAAGTAAACAATATTACAATTTACATGTGTAAAATCAAGAGATATCTTTCTTCCAAGCTCCTTTACCCATGCCTTGCCACCAAAACGCCATAGTAACTTTGCTTGTTCTTTATCCCCCTTTCCCATGGAAATGAATTGATTCTTATAGGTATTTAGAGATAAGGCCATATGGTTAATGGGATAATATCTTCAGGCTTATACTGGAAATCTTTCTCGATACTAAACCCCGATAAATAAGAGAGAGGTCTCATCCATCGCAACCAAATCCAAAAAAGGGAGCTTCTAGGCTTGGTCACGACCTAAGTACATTGACAGAGAGACCCAGTCATGACTTGGAAGTCTAGAAAGGGTGACGAACCCCTTCGATCATAGGATTGAAAAATGACAAGGGAGACCGAAGGGAGATTGGGATATAAAATCAATGGGAAGATGATGTAAGATGAGTGAATTGGGTAGGTGACCTATAGGAGATGGTGTCTCAGTGGATAGGGGGTTAATAATGCTATAACACCAAGTTTAGGTATGGGAGGGTTGACAAAGTGACCTATTGGGTGAATCGTTCCTCAAGTTTATGAGTGTTTCCCGAGGGGACCTATTTCTAAGTCATGTGAATAAGGTATCATGGATGGGGGAAATACTTTTGGGCATGGGTTTCATGAAATACAAGGGGTTGTGGTGTCTCATTTATGGGTGCCTTTGTAGAGGGTGTGTTGCACCTTCATTTTCAATGCATCCTTTTTCCAAGCCCATTCATTGCCATTAGTTAATTAAGGTCCAAAAACTGGGTACTCCCTAGGGTGAATAAATTAGCTTGGGGCGTAGTACCAAAGTATCACTTGAAGGGAGAAGTACACATAGTTCCATGGGGGTATAGTCTAGCTTGTAAATCCCTCAACCAAGTGGGACATTTATGTTATGTGTTTGCTTTTATAGATCTTTGATTTTTTAGAAGAATTTCATTGCTCTAAATACCTATTTGGGAGAGCATATGGAAGGTTATGTTATCAACATTTAAATTTTGGTATGAGATCAAGATTTCAGGATTTAGCGAGGTGCTAAAATGATTTAGAAGTCAGACAAATTTGGGGAAGTACCTAAAAAATGGAAAAAGAGATTAAATTTGGCAGAGGGGTAAAGAAAAGAGGGCTTCAAAGGTCATAGATCTCCATCCACTAAGATCAATGGTTAGGAGAGATTTCAGGGTTTGAAATAGCACAGAGGTTAAAATGTCTAAGCAGGCCTGAAACTTCAACCGTGGTTTCCCTGCAAGGGCACGTGGCATCCTCAAAAGCATTATGGGGGGGAAAGCGGGTGAAATCAAAACTTCCCTATCACAGCCCCGAAATCACATGTTAAATGTCACTGAATGGGTCTAATCCTAGGGTCACATGTGGAAATGAAAATTGATGGCAGGTCTAATCATCTCGAGACACTTGTTTATGTACCATTTGCCTACATAGTGCCAAATAAGCGTCACCAAATAAGCGATTTAATGCTCATCATTGGAAATCGATGGTCGAACTTGAGAGGTCGTTATCCATGTAAGTATTTTCATCAGTAGCCCATGATTCATATTTGATGACGAATGTTACTCAAAACACAGGTGAAATTACTCTATTTTGGGTAATTGATGGCTTATTCCAGAATGAAATATCTGAGAACTGAAATGCTCATCCAATTTATGTGCAGTTGATGCAAATAGGCTCATGTTTCATCACAAACCAGAGGGAGACAAGGAGAAATATTCAACGATTTTCAGAAAATCGGGGAATATGACAAGATTATCAAGTAAAAGGAGAAAAAGGCATGATGCGCAAATCCTAACAACAAAATATTGTGCAAAATCTATTGGTGAGCTAGAATCAGGTGAAGAGATTAGATTGAATCCTATTATGAAGGATTTGATCATCAATGGATATGAGGATGGATACAACACACAAACTGGTAGGAAAAAAAGAAAAAAACAACAAAAGGAGGAGGCTAAAGCTGGAACAGTCAAAAGTGTTGAAGAAAACCAGCCTAGTTGGCTTGACACGTTAAAAGAAGAGATCGAAAACCTGAAATAAAATTTCAAGATAAATCGAGTATATTTTAGGAAATTTCATGATAATGCAGACAAGTGGCATTTAGGGTAAAGATCCCATCTATTTTGGTTTCCATTTATAACTGTTTCCCTAGAAAGTAGGAGTTAGGTTTGATAAGTTATTCCCTCTATAACCAATGTCTATTTTTGGAATCTTGGAAAGAATGACCGTTCTATTTTTTTTGGTCTCTTATGTAATTTATCTATATATACTGTTAAAAAGATAAAATAATGGTTCGACTAGTCTGAGAAGGGCCTGCCCTTGTAGAAGGAAAATTTTTTGATTTCTTATGTATTTTAATATAAGCAGAGAAGGTTTTCTTAGATAACCAAGATTCATCATGGTGTTGATATTCAACATGTTTTCCTGTATTTCATATTCATGAATGTGTTTTTCTGCTAGTTATAATCTTTACACAAAAGAAGGAATTCATCTTGTTGGTGCTCCTTCTCATATCGATTATACATGTTATGTGTTTATTGGTTTTTGGTTCAGAATTCACCCTTGATTGGTGCTCTATTTTCGGTAGCCAACCTTTATGTTTATTCTTTTAAAGCTATACCAAGATAATCGTCCTCTGTTAGACGCCTCTTGTCATAGTGGTATTTCCTCTCTTTTCCCACTGCCATCTCATATTACTTATTTGGCTGAACATCGTGCCTAGTTTGCCTTTGTTCCCTCAAGAATACATAGCTTATAAATCTTCAGATGATTTTAGGAATTGAACCCATTTCCCAATGGCCTTGTTCTCTTGTTTGTCCTACCATTTTTTAAAAATTACCCTATTACAGAATCTGACCTTTGTGTTTCCTTTGCCAAATATTTATGATTATTTTCAGTATCTATATGTCTGAGAGAGCCCTCTCTAGTTGGAAGGGTCAGGATCCGACCTAAAGTTGGTTGAAACAATTACCTCTGTCGTTTACCTATCAACCAGACAAATTTACAGAGTGCTAAAATTCTAGCATCGTTGTCGGGGAATGAAGGTGAAATATTCCCTGGGAGAATGACAAAGTTCATATCTGAGTACTGATGGTGAAAATTAATCAGACACATAAAGGTTGTATATCATTCACCTCGTGACTCCATTTTCAAGAATCTAGAATGCAAAATTTTCATGGCAACTCCACTACCCAAAGACCCAGTAGCTTGAATATTTTATTGGTGACTCCACTCAAGATTCAAATGCAGTTCAAAGATTACAATAGAAGATGAGACCCCCTTGATAGAGGTATGAAAGGACATCATGGGAAAAAAAAGTACCTAAAGTTGAGCTTTTTCCAATACATAATATTTTTTTTATTAATTACCTTTTGTCTTTTCCTGAACATGCTAATCAAATTTTTCTTTACCTGCTGCATGCAAATGATGATCATAAGAATCTTGAAATTGTATATCATCCTATTAAATTTATACATATATCTTCTTAGTTTATCACTGATTTTGATCAAAATCTCCCATCTGAGCCATGTGATAACCATAACCAATTTGATGAGCCTAATGAAATCAAGGCTGATGTCTCACCTCTTATGCTTGAGCCAACACCCTCCAAGATTCAACATAGATATAGTCCTTTGAAATTACCTCATACCCTTCATGATTTTCCTCCAAAGCACTATAAGTACCTCCCTATGTTTGATGGAAAACCTAATGCCACCACAGCTGAGAAACACATCCAAGATTTTGATCATTTTATATATTTGTTTGAGATTGACCATGATGATGTTTGTATGAGGGCCTTCTCTTAATCCTTGAAAGGAGATACCAAAGAATGGTTTAAACATTTGCAACCAGAGACAATTAGCTCATGGGAAGAATTGAAGAATATTTTTTCTAAGTTTTGGGGCAAGAAGAAATCTTTGGATCTACAACTTACATAATTCTATGCCTTGAAAAGGCAGAGCAATGAAACCATTTCTACATTCAGTAGAAGGTTTTCCAATATTTATTACAATTTGCCCAAAGAAATTCAACCCACTGAAGTTGCTTCCATGCTCCATTATGCAACTACTCTTCATCTAGATTTTTCTTTCCTCTTGATGGAAAGAAGACCTAATTCCTTATAGAAAATGTTTAATGATTCTCAGGATATTCAACACAATATCCAAGCATGTGAACAGATTCGAAATGAGGGGTTGGATGCTCAAGAATATGAAAGTGAATATGAATAGAAAACAATTGATTGGAATATTGAACAGAGAATTAATAATATCATAGGTCCTCTTGAAGATTTTAATGCTAATGACTTTGCAAAAGATTATATTCCACTTATTGAAAAATGAGGTGCTAATTTATCTTCTGATCCACCCTGTGATAAGAATGGAACTGATTGTTTTATATATTCATTTGTAGACAGTCAAGAAGATGAATTTGCAAATCGATCTATTGAAGAGCAGGTTGGTGTTGCAAGTTTGTTCTTGTTAAATGACATTGCAAATGTTGTTGATTTGCCTATATATGATGAATATAATGATGATTGTGATGTTGACTTCCTAGAACAATCAGTTGCATGTTCTCTATCAGGAAATGTTCCTTTTCAATAGTATATTGAGAGAAATCAACCTACATGTCATAGTTACAAAGAAGAAAGTATTGAATCAGCTGAAGGAAATTCTTTTCCTTTATGATTTTATTCATTTAAATTGTTGAAATAAAATTCTAAGATTATTACTAAAGCAAAGGAATGTGTGTTGATGCCAAATTACATTGTTTCACTGGAACAAATTGACAAGAAATTGCAACAATCTTCTCATGTGTTTGATGAACCTGTAAATTGTTGTGTAGAAGGTCTTATCAGTTCAAATTTGCAGCCATTGGGTGAAGATGAATCTGAAAAGGAGTGTGTTAAACAATCCAAATAAATTGAAATATGTGCATATGACAACAGTGAAGAAAATGAAGAAGGTTTTGAATCAGGTGAAAGAACCTTGCCATTGTGTTTTGCCTCTTTCAAATTGCTGAAGAAAAATATTTATAATGTTTTAGATCAGAAATCCTCCAGGCATGATGTTGAATATGAAGAAAGAAATGGACTTGCAAATGAAAACTATCTTCCATTATGTTTTTCTTCCTTTGAATTGTTGAAAGCAAATCATGAGCAAACATAGAAATTTGATAAAAGAATTGTTGATCAAAGTCGTTTTCCTTCTCTTGAAATTGATGAAGATATTCAACAAGATTTCTAGCAAAACAAAGTGTTCCAAAGTTTTCTTTTTTCCCCTATGAATGATGTGGTTTTTCAAATTATAAGTGGCCTAGACATGGGTGAGGATTCTGAAACTGCATCTATGGAGACTTCAAGCAGTGAGAAAACAAATGACATAAAATTTCAGGAAAGCAACAAAACAGTGTATGCCATTGTTCAATCAGAAAGACAAAAAGATAATAAAGGGGCAAGTGTTTTCTTTGATTCCTTTGAAGATCATGGCTTTGAAAATGAATCCATGAGAACTCCAAAAGGTGAAATGGTTCATGTTGTTTTCTTTTCACATTTGCAAGAAGATTGTGAACAAGAGGATGGCCTTGATGTACATAATATGGTTGTCATAGTTGAATATTTTCAAGGTTGAATGAATTTTTTTGTAGACAAATCTATCACTACCATTTCATTTGAAGTTATTCCCAGAACTGAAGAAGTAGAGCAAGAACAACAAACACTTATGAAGGAGACTTGTATTTATGTTTTTGTTCATCAAGAAGAAATATTTTCTCATGTGTTTTATGACTTTGTGGCATGCTATATGGAGTGTTTTTACAATCAGGATTTACATCTTATGGTAAATTGTAAGATTCTAAATAAATATGAGGGTAAACCAACGTCAGTATTAAATATGGGTTTCTCACCACCAGGGGTTTCATTTCAGTCAATGTTGTCTTATGGTTCAGAAAATTGTTATTTGTAACAGTCTCAACAGATTTTTCAACCTCTTGGTGGAAATCAACCGATTAAATCACATGAAAACAAGAAAGCAGTGGAAAGAGTGAAACATGTTTGTTGTCTTGTGCATGTTTTAGAGAATCCATTCACAGTTTTGATGGAGGCAATAAACAATCCCATTTCTTTTAAATTTTTGAGATTTGTATTCATAGGTAAATTATCGAATGAATTATCAGTTAATAGGCTTTGGAGCAAGCATGTGCATAGAAAACAGACATTAGAAAAAATGCTTGCATGGTTGCATTGGCATTATGATTTCACTTGATTGAAGGCTCATTTAAGCAATTAGGGTAGGTAGGTGCGAATAATCTTGATGATCAAGCATTTTCAATTTAGATTTTCGAATAATGTGTTCAGTTAGATTTTACCAGTATATCCAACATTCAGTCTCTAAGTGAGAGCATTGTGCAGACTCTAGTTTTCAACGGACACTAGTGACGGGTCAGAACTGAGTACACACCTTTTTGGGACCAATTCAATGGATCAGGCACAGGGTATACACGTTCTTTGCTACCTCACTAGGATGATAGCATCCCCAGTTGGAGCCCATGTTATCACCATTTAAATTTTGGTGTGAAATCAAGATTTCAGGGTTTAGCGAGGTGCTAAAACGATTTAGAAGTCAGATAAATTTGGGGAAGTACCTAAAAAATGGAAAAAGAGATTAAATTTGGTGGAGGCATAAAGAAAAGCGGGCTGGAAAGGTCGTAGATCTCCATCTGCCGAGATCAATGGTTAGGAGAGATTTCATGGTTTGAAATAGCACAGAGGTTAAAATTTCTAAGTGGACCCGAAATTTCAACCGTGGTTTCCCCACAAGGGCACGTGGCATCCTTAGATGCATTTCAGGGGGGAAAGTAGGTGAAATCAAAACTACCCTATCACACACATAAAATCATGTGTTAAATGTCACTGAACAAGTCTAATCCTAGGGTCACATGTGGAAATTAAACTTGACGACAGGTCTAATCATTTCGAGACACTTGTTTATGTACCATTCACCCGCGTAGTGCCAAATACGCGCTGCCAAATAACCAATTTAATTCTCATCATTGGAAATCGATGGCCGAATGTGAGAGGTCATTATCCATGTAAGGATTTTCGTCCGTAGCCCATGATTCGTATTTGATGACGACTGTTACTCAAAACACATGTGAAATTACTCTATTTTGGGTAATTGACGACTTATTCCAAAACAAAATATTTTATGGATTTTAATATAAGAAAAGAAGGTTTTCTTAGATAGCCAAGATTCATCATGGAGTTGATGGTCAACATGTTTTCCTGTATTTCATATTCATGAATGTGTTTTGCTGCTAGTGATAATATTTACACAAAATAAGGAATTCATCTTGTTGGTGCTCCTTCTCATATAGATTATACTTTTTACATGTTTATTGGTTTCTGGTTCAAAATTCACCCTTGATTGGTGCTCTATTTTTGGTAGTCAACCTTTATGTCTCTTCTTCTAAAGCTATACCAAGAGAATCATCCTCTGTTAGATGCCTCTTGTCATAGTGGTCTTTCCTCTCTTTCCCATTGCCATCTCATATTACTTATTTGGCTGAACATCGTGCCTACTTTTCCTATGTTCCCTCAAGAATACATAGCTTATAAATCTTCAGACGATTTCAGGAATTGACCCCATTTCCCAATGGCTCTGTTCTCTTGTTTGTCCTACCATTTTTAAAAAATTACCCTATTGTAGAATATGACCTCTATGTGTCTTTTGCCAAATATTTTTGAGTATTTTTAGTATCTATATGTCTGACAGAGCCCTCTCTAGTTGGAAGGGTCAGGATCCAACCTGAAGTTGGTTGAAACAGTTACCTCTATCATTTGTCTATCAGTCAGACAAATTTACAGAGTGCTAACAGGTTCATAATCAGACTTTTATATTTTTAGGCCTTCAGCCTCTTATTCCCATGAAATGATGTACAACCCCTTCTTGGGTCAGTAGACCCAACAATATGAAAAGGTAAGGAGATGAGGGGATGGAGTTTGGAAAGTGATAAGTATGGTCAGGAATGGCATGGTGAATCATTGAGAGGACCTTCTAGTAGAAAACCTATCCCTAAGGGTGACCCACTTACCAAGGTGCAATGTCAACCACCAAAGTGAAACAAGGAAAAGAACATAATGTCCAAACAACATTACCTAATCAAAAGAAGTAATAGATACAAAAAACTCAAATTCCTTAAATATTGAAATGAAACTCACCATAATACCTAACTTGTACCTCATGAAGAAAGACCCAATGTCTTCTGGAAGCCAGTTGATGTGGTGGATACCGTCATGATGAACCTGGAGCTGTGGTGGCAAGGTGGGTCTCTATCTGTGCAAGTGGACACTTCTAGTCAAGTTGTCCCTCGGTACTCCATGTATGCAACCCAAGGGCCTCAAGACATCATCTCATTAGTTATCCTTAAGATTTGGGGATAACATGCCTTATTAACTAATGTTTTCATTTATTACATGGAAAATATATTATTCTATCTATGTTAGGGGTTAGGTCCCTAACATTCTTGAAAAATGATTTAAATTTTCCATAGCCCTCAAGCACATCCCAATGGATGAAATTACTTTCTTCATTGAATATATTACCCACAACCTCCCTCCTCATGAAGTTGAATAAATTAGGTAGGACTATAGACAAATCCTCCAGCATTGTAAACCTCCTAAACTTAACTTATCTAAATAACAACATCATTCTATTTGTCCCCTAAATGACAACCATGATATCATTGTCCTCAAAGTGGATAAAGGAAATGCTATTTTTATTATGAATACCTTTGAACATGATTCTAAAATTCGTTACCTTCTATATGCCTCTACCTATAAACCTATGAATACAAACCATATTGACACCATTTCCAACCTGGTCACCAAAGCTATCAAAAATTCATCTTTGGATCCTAACATCCAAAAGTGTCTCCTCCCTCATAACCCTCAAACTGCTAGGATATATGGGAAACCCAAAATACACACAAAAAAATCCCCTTAGACCTATAATGAGTGCCATCAGATCCCCCACTCATTCTTTTCTTGATTTCTTGTTGATAAGATTTGAACCTTTCTTGGAAAAACCTCCTATTTCATCAAAGACCCCACTGATTTCATTCACAAAAGGTGTAATATGCACATTGATGATCATGAAATCACGGTAAGCTTTGATTTCATTTCCTTATCCACCAAAATTCCTCTTTCACAATCCATTTCCCTCATCTCCAAACTCATTGACCTTGAAACTATTAACCTTATCGAAATATTCATCTCTTCCACCTTCTTCACCTTCAAAGGATTTTTTTATGAACAACCCGGAGGTACTACCATGGGATTTTCATTATCACTGGTGGTGGCCAATATATTTATGGAAAATTTTGAATATTCAACCCTTAACAACTTTCATCTCAAACCCAAATGTTGGTTTAGGTTTGTAGATGACACTTTTGTGATTTGGCCTCATGGCCTTTCCAACCTCACCTCTTTCTTTCAGCATCATAACAACCTTTCCCCTCACATCCAATTTACTATAGAATCCAAAAAGGACAATTCCATTCCCTTATTGGATTTTTTTATCTCTATCCTCCCCAATGGATCCCTTTCCCACCAAGTTTACAGGAAGAATACCCATACTGATAGTGTTAAGCCCTAATATTGGCCCATTACCCCTTAATTGGGGCACATTAGATTAGTAATGTTATTTTATTTATGTCGGCTTTAGGCCATTAGTTGTAATT
>CBVK0100228831.1:0-24016 GCA_900067695.1 Picea abies | reverse complement strand
TGTTCCATGTCTATAAGGGAAGGCTTGGGAGGAGGACCCAAATGTGCCTAAAGCTGAAATACTCCGTTGCGGGATTGAAATTTAACCACCATCTTTTTAACATTAAACTGCCCTCGTCAAAACTCCAGAAAGTTTTCAGAACCTGTTCAGTGTCCTTTGAACTTTTGAAAACAAAACTCGACCATCCTCTAGGCAATGATAGCAACTCTGGTGTGTATCCCAACAACGAAAGCCAATTCTACTTCACCCACTTCTCCATAGTAGTAACACACCTCGACCGATAAGCCAGTCTACATACTAATGCACAAAGCAACAAGTTACAAGATTCCTCGAGACCTATGTCCATACCCAACACTAAATTTCATTTAGTGCGCTTCGGCTCCCAAACCTTAACAATGCAGTTTACTCAGCTTCTATGGTCTATCCAACCATCCTTTGTCCCTTTAACAACATGTGGAAACTTCGAGAGGCCCTTTGACAAACCTCCTAAAACCTGCACTTTCTTAGTAGAACGAGTAACAACCGAGCGACAGTCTGCAAACTTCGCAAGATCATTCACAACGCACTCCAAGACGTTAACATTCTTGTGCAAGAGACGTGGTTCGTGATAAAGAGTAGGAAAGGAGCCTTCCACTGTCAAATCATCATTAAGACTCTCCTCAGGGTGGTGGGTTGTAGTATTAACTCCAAGTGACGCATCCATCGATGCAAATAAACTTGCCCGCTCCCAATGTACCTCGTCAGTCGCACTCATGAGTGCGTTGACATCACGATCCATTAGGAGGGGCACTTGTTAGCCACTGTAACCCCATCAAATAGAATAGTTAAGACGTAGAGTCAGTGTAGTCTCGTCAGTAATAAGGAAGTCCTAGAGGACTAGAGGTTGAAATAATGTTAGAAAAGACAGGACTAAGGCTCCTGTACACAGAGAATAACTCCCCTTGCCACTCCCATCAACTCGAAAAAAGATCATAAATGTAATCCAATTAGCAAATAGCCTAAAACTTTAACAGAAAAAAAGTAACACAACCATGAAAGCTAATGAGACACATATCGTAAACCTTATTCTATCCCTCAGAGAGACATTAAGGAAGTGGGAATGTGTAAGGTATGTATATTAAAATTTATTTCTGTGTTTTTTATTAAGTTTTTAAAATGATATAATTACCTAATACATCAAGAAGTACTATTAAGGTAGTGCGGGTGTATAGTATTATTTATGTGTACATATATAGAATGAAGTTGTGTTTTTATGTTTTCTTTATGTTTATTAAATGAAAATGATTTTAACATGAGAGGATTCTACATAGGCAGGATTCCATCCATGACCATGGCATCATTCATAGTGAGAGAAAAAGAAACTCCTCATCAAGAGAAATGATTTATTTCAAGTGGATCAAGAAATTTTTCAATGGCATATTATGAAAAAATGAACATGAACACTAAATTATGTGGACATGACCCGCTAATTACATTTTGAAACCATGACTCAATGTAATTATTATCATGAGAAGATTCAGAGACCAGATCATTTCCATCAATGTTTTGATTACATGATATCTTTGTAACAAACAAATCTTTATGACCAAATTGTGAAAAATTAACCAAAAATTGTTTGGCCTTAAGTTCCAAATCTTCCTCTTCATTTGGTTTTGTATATATTTCGTCAATTCCTCAACAATGGTCATACTTAAGGCCACGATAATTCTTGAGAAAGAGTGACACCTCAGACCCCTAATCTTGAAGCTCTACTTCAACAATATAATATGATAGAGGGAATACTTTTTACCTATGAATTAAGTTTGTGCACAGGAAATGTCTTATGTTCAAGCTTTGACAAATAATTAAACATAAGAAAACCCCCATGCATTCTTCAAGCATCCTTACAAAGGTCCTTTCTTCATGGAACTGAATGATGCTAGGAGCACTTTTTCAACAATATCAAATGTCAATTGATTCATTTCCAAGGTGCCATTGTCAAAGTCAGACAAATAATTGGTTGGGAGCTTGCCCACAACAAAATTATGCTCTTCATGCACATTATTTGTATATTTTGCATTCTTATACACCTCCATATTTTCTTAAATCTCATGAAAGATGTTTCAATCAAATTCTAGGTCATGGTGGGGTTAGTTGTAAAAGGGTTGATTTGTCTCATTGAGGTTGACTTCTTGTCAACATCAAGTGAAGGAAAGACAAATACCAATGACATTTGATGAAAATTTTTGCAACATCGAACCTTGTTCTTCTTCCTCAAGAAAATTTCTTGTCTCTAGAGAGATATCATTCATCAGTAGAAACTACCATCAGTGTTGGAATTTGAAGGGAAAAATGTCCACTAATACAATCTATATTTTCAACCACCCATAAAAAAAATAAGAAAACTATAAAAAGGTTTGGTTATAGTGTTAAATCTGTGAACAAATGACCGATGGATTGTTTTTAAAAATCCAACCATGATTACCATGTACCCTCACATCTACAACATGCATAAATTCTTCATTTTCTAAGGTATCCTTACAACCTCTACAAGTTGAATGTGACTTGAATCTTGTTGAGGTTGTTCACCACATTATAAGTAATCAATGATGCCCTAATATCTTGTGATTATTTTTTTAACTAGAAGATGGACTATTGTTTGGTTTGTACTTTGCACCACCTTTCCAAAACTGGGCTAGGGGTGAACCATGATGTCTGACTCAAACCAAAATGGGTCACCTTTGCTTGTGATCCACTCTTCAAGGAACAACTCTTCTTCAAAATTTGGCATCACTCTTGTAAGTTGTGTCTTATCCATGTGCATCAAACACATACTTTGGAGGCAGTTTTTCTAACTCTAGATCTTCCATATACTTAAAATATTCTTCAGGACCATGATGCTTTCAAGTGGGGAGAGATATACATTCTCCACTCATTGATCATCTCATCCTTAATAGTGTTGTCAACATCAAGTGAAGGAAAGACAAATACCAATGACATTTGATGAAATTTTTTGCAACATTGAACCTTGTTCTTCTTCCTCGAGAAAATTTCTTGCCTCTAGAGAGATATCATTCATCAGTAGAAACTACCATCAGTGTTGGAATTTGAAGGGAAAAATGTCCGCTAATACAATCTATATTTTCAACCACCCATAAAACAAAATAGGAAAACTATAAAAGGGTTTGGTTATAGTGTTAAAGCTGTGAAAAAATGACCGATGGATTGTTTTTAAAATTCCAACCATGATTACCATGTACCCTCACATCTACAACATGCATAAATTCTTCATTTTCTAAGGTATCCTTACAACCTCTACAAGTTAAATGTGACTTGAATCTTGTTGAGGTTGTTCACCACATTATAAGTCATCAATGATGCCCTAATATCTTGTGATTATTTTTTTAACTAGAGGATGGACTATTGTTTGGTTTGTACTTTGCACCACCTTTCCAAAACCAGGCTAGTGGTGAACCATGATGTCTGATTCAAACCAAAATGGGTCACCTTTGCTTGTGATCCACTCTTCAAGGAACAACTCTTCTGCAAAATTTGGCATCACTCTTGTAAGTTGTGTCTTATCCATGTGCATCGAACACATAATTTGGAGGCAATTTTTCTAACTCTAGATCTTCCATATACTTAAAATATTCTTCAGGACCATGATGCTTTCAAGCGGGGAGAGATATACATTCTCCACTCATTGATCATCTCATCCTTAATAGTGGGGGAGAGATATACATTCTCCACTCATTGATCATCTCATCCTTAATAGTGCATTCAATAATTTCCTTGCATAGATATTGAGCTAGTCAATCTTAGTGTCCTAGGGGAAAGATGTGAGAGCTCCAAGAGTGGGGACATTTCAGACTACATGGGGTTGGCCATGAAAAATTCCCCCTCCAACTGATCTAGTAGATGAAGAAGTGTTTTCATCCTTGAGTGAAAATCTTGACATATGTCTTTGGATTCTATCCAATATGATTTTGTTTCTACACCATTGTTCTTGAGCATATCTTCTTCCATGGTCTAATATTTTATCATTGCATCTTCTTGCGTGTCAATATTTCTAATAGTTATAGTGTATTTTACAATTGATGGCATTACATTCTTGTAAGAAATTATTATGATTGGTTCATTGGGTTATTTTTCTTCTAGGATCTTTTGTAAGGTCAAGTTATAGAATGAAATGTTAAAATTATTTATGCACTCATTCCATGCAATATGAATATGAGTAACCTTTGTGAGAAAAACATAGTAACACACGATCCTTGCATATTTATCAATAAATGAATCTTTTAAATCATTGAAATGTGTTATATACATTCCTAATAAGGAAACAAACAAAGAAATCCACATGTTACACTAGTGATTAATCTTTTTTTCTATCACACTTTTGAGTAGGGTCACCCTCCCTACTCAAAAGTGTAATAGAGGATATACCAATGTTTGAATGTCAATGACATACATCTCGAAAGGGACAATAAATAACATAAATAATACTATTATAATATACCTTTTGGTAAATAATAAGGATAGAAGAAGAACCCCATTGCATTGATGAAGTGGTAGAGGATTTAAGGGTCAAAAAGAGAGGGGGGATGGGGACTTAAGGACTTGTCTATTTTTCAAGAGATTTGGTAGATAAGGGCATATGTACAATACTTTCAACATAAGGTTATGGCAACATATTATGTTAAAAGGGTATATTTTCCCCCTTGACAAGGAGGAATGGATAAGGTCACCCTCAACAAGAGGGGGGGAATTAGTATGGAAGACATTGGTGGATGCCTATACCATCATTGGAGACAACCTATCTTGGGTTGTTAGGACTAGAGAGAAGGTGAGTGTTGAATTGAACCATGGGTTGGATGGAAGGAGTCTCTAGGAGTTTCTTTGAACTTACTCAACCATCTCCACTCTCAAAACCAATTTCATTTAGTAGACACATATGATAGAAACATCATAGGATGGTGGTCCTCATGATGGAAAGAAGTAAATAAACTAGGTTTGGAGGGGTAGTGGGTGGCCAATCTATAAACTGCCATGGACATTCCATTGTAATAGTTTCATCGCTATAGATCTTACAAGTTTCTGCAAACCCTTGTTATGCAGTCTTTTACTTAAGATTAATATTAAATATTACTAGATTAACACACAAAACACTAAAATAAATTGAGATTGAAATGAAAGAATCTAAAGAAAATAATACTTCATTCACACAATGAACACAAGATATATATTTTGAAAACCCAATACATGAAAAACCTATCCAGAAGGTGAGGACCATGCCTTTCTCTTTTCTTCTCAGTTATGGAATGATAATACAAAGAAAGGTGAACTCATTGTGGAGTTACCAAGGGCATTATGGCCAATATGGATGCTACAGAGTCTTCTACTTCCTATGTTATGCTCCAACATCCCACTCCCTTACTTTTATCCACTATCAAATACTAATAAATGCATTAAGAATTGAATTGATTCCTATCCTATCAAGCAAGTATTTAACAATGTATCGATAGTCGTCTAGGGTTAGTATTAGGGTTTTTGTATGCTCAACTCCTAATTAGGGTTAAGATTTTGGACCCTCTAGATTTTTCTTGAAATACCACATGTGACTAGCTCTACATGTGTGAGTAATAGATTTTTCTTGAAATACCACATGTGACTAGCTCTACATGTGTGAGTAATAGAATTTGACATAGAATCCACTCAGTATCATGGTGGTCAACATGATAGGTCAACTTGTGGGAGGCATAGCTTCCTCATATGAACTTTGATTGAGGTGACCTTTATGTTATTGGAAATATTTTGATGTGTAGAACAATATCGAGAGGCTAAAAATTTGTTCATAAAGTTTTGACCCCAAAATATGATGTTTGATGCCTCAAATAGGCTTTGAAATATTCTACACCTCTAATCACCAAAACATGACCTGCCCCTAAAATGGGCCCTACAAGTCAATAAATCCATTTTTCCACCCAAAAAGTACCAAAATAGATCAAAAATAAATAATGATCCATTTCTAATCATACCTCCCATTTGGGAGGTGTTTGGTCCCTAAAATATTTTATTGAAGGAGGTGAGGAAATTTTTCCTCTATTTACTTCCTAGAGTACCATTTGGCCTTGCTTGGAAGTTGTCCTTTCAACCCAACCTTCCATAGTGCATGCTACAATTGTTTGGTTGTTCTATACTTCTGCAAAATTGTATCCTCTACTAACTTTACCTAAGATTTTGGTGCTAATACCTATATGGTAGGTAAGACTTTCCCATTAGTTTCCTAGTCTAACATGGAAGGCTTGTAAAGTTTCAAATTCTAGACATTCACTATTGAGTAAATGTGCATAAATGGGGGTAAACCGAGTCTATAATCATTATCACCTATCTTCTACAACTCTTCAAATGGGTCATCCTCAACATCTCCCCTAATTTTTTGACAAAAATAAAGGCCCCCCCATTACAATTTTGAAAAATATTTCCTACAATTGCATTTGATTTCATTTTGCTTGATTTGAAAAAATGGTTTGATATTTTTTCCTATCTTCATGGTTTGGTTTTCACGCTTCTTATCATCAATTATTTTGGGTTTATATTTCTAGAATGATGTTTTGGTGATGTTATGTTGTCAAAACAAGATCATTAGTGAAATTCCATTATCTAGCTTAATTATTATGTTTTCGATGATGGGATTGTTGCGTCATGAAAGTAAGTTTTTTCGTCACATTTTCTTGCATGAGTAAAGGTTGCACTTTTTTGTTCTTTTGCTTTTAAATCACTCAACATGTTTTGCATGATCATGTGAATTTATTCGATGCCTTGATTTGCTTAAAAGTGGATTATCATGATGTTTTGTCATTTTTGTCAAGGTTTGTCTTCAATACATTAATGAATTAGTTGAGCACTTTGGTGGATTGAAATAATTTAACGAAAATCCAAAACTTAACTTGATTGATCTTTTCCTAAGAAGAATATATGTCAAAGAATTGAAGTGAGCTAACTTCATTGAATTTGAATAATACAACAAATTTTGTGAGCATCAAACTTTCATTAAAAAAATAATACCATGTTCGTAATTCTTATTCTTTGGCACATTGAATAATTAAAATATTATACATGCACAAGTCAATATGTGATCCAAGTGGACATTGGTGGTCGCCCACCTATTCCACTCAGTCAAATTACAGTTTCCATCTTTGTATTTTTTCTACTTTTTTTTGGTTCCCAAACTTCGAGGGCCATTTTGAGGCCCTAAATGACATTTTTTGACATGGTTCCACCCATATTTTTGTTGGGATTATTGGCCTGTTCGAAATGTCTACTCCTTAGCTAGACATTTATTATGGGGTATTGAGCACCCCAAATGGAGATCATATCCAAAAGTTGCACCCTCAAGAAGTTGATGTATCAACTACCCCCATTGGAGCCCACAAACCTTTTGGCATTTCATCTTCATTGGTTAGGGTTTTGGATGTTTAGGATTTTATAACTTATGCTTTATGTTAAAAGGGCCTTTGAAGCCTCATTGTAATCAGATTCTTTCAAATGAGCGTAGCCGACACATCTCTCTTCAGAGATAATCTACCACCATTCTAGCTAGCTTATGTGCTTTTCATTTTACAGTCATTTGTATTCCAGACAATCATTAATATAATATGAGTTTTACTATTTTACTATATTACTTTGTTCCTTTCAATATCATTGTGTATCTCCTTGTTATATCTCTATTATATTTCTTCCTTCATGTCGTTCTCAAAATAATATGGATCAATGGTATCAGAGGAGTGTTCTCCTTATCGTTCTTAGTGCATGTCCTTGGCAAAGTCAAGGTATAAAGAGTTGGGTCTCAAGCTTGTTTATCTCGAGGAAAACCACTCTTTCATGCCCAAGCAACCTCCCATGGTGGAAGAAAAGAGGGATGATGGAGCAAGAGATCCTACAAAAGTGTTTCTTGAGGAAGCCCTTGCGTGACAGAGGAACAAGATGACGGATAATTTCACTGAGATCATTTGACAACTGCCAACAACAATGGAGGCACCTTCAACCAACAATCATTTCGGAGGTGCGACACCCTTTAAGGTAAAATTTAACTTTGATATTCCTTTATTTGAAGGCTAGATAGATGTTGACACTTTGGAAAAATGGTTAATCCTGCTAGAGGGTTATGTCTTTGTCCAAAATTTTCCCAGCAGTGAAAAAACACCTTCGCGCTCCTTAAGGCCCTTCCCCATGTCATATATTGGTGGGAGACTTACTTTGAGCAACATGTCGAGGATGAGTCTGCAATTTTTGTGCCAAGACCCACTTGGGTGACCTTTTTTATGCCCTTAAGGAACAATATTAACTTGTTGGAAATCATAACGACCAGTACACAAGATGGACCACACTGCATCAAGAGAGGGGCCAAATAGTGTCGGAGTTCACAAATACCTTCCATACCTTGTGCACCAAGATGGGTATCAAAGAGTCCAAGCAACATCTAGTTCTAAAATACCATGGGGTTCTACATAGGTACATCCAAATTGAAATTAATTGTATATACATCTCGTCATTGGAGCCGCTTATTGTTATGTTGTCAAAATCAAGCAGAAATTTAAGCAGTAGAACAAGTGGGAGTTCGGGTCTTCAAATCCGCAACAAATGAAGTATGGTAAGGGTGGCCCTAACTCCCATGGAAAAGGACAAAGCAAGGATGGTTTGTCCCGGAACAACCAGTCTAAGCCACTAGTAAAGAAGGGTAATGGGAAGTCGAAGAAGGACACTAAAAAGTGGTGTTAGTTCTAATTGTAGAAGACAATAACCTCCCAAATTTTGTATTATAAATAAAGATTTGGGACCCTTCTTTCTTCTCCCAAATTTTGTATTATAAATAAAGATTTGGGACCCTTCTTTCTTCATTTTTGAAAAATGAATTTTTATTTTACTTAAATAATGTTTCCAGTTTTGACAATTTTGGACATTCTCCTAATCTCTTTGAGTTTCATTCAATCATTAATGAAAATTTTCATTTTTGGATGATAGAGGTTTTGATTAAAATAATGGTTTTCAAATGTTCTTATCTCACATATTCCTTATGATTTCTTCCTCATTTTAAAGAGCTGCAATATTTGACAAGCTACAACTTTTTATTTATTTATTGTCGATTTAAAAACCAATTCTCTAAACCATAATCGATCACAATCTATTGAAATCCTACTTGTCCTGTCATAACTTTGATAGCCACGATCTACAAACAATTGTTTAATATTTTTTTGTGGTACATTAGGCTTAATCCGATCATCATGAATTTAAATGAAGTAATGGGATACTAATTTAGGGTCCTTTTAACTTGCATACAAACAATACTCCTTTTCCCAAAGTGAATTGTTGGCGTTCACGTATAGCATTCAGTTGTACCTCCATATTCATGAGTTATCATCTATGTTGTGTCATCCTGGAAATAAGGTTTTGCTTCAAGATTTGAAACTTTGTTTTCATTCATTTGCAAGTGAGGGTCTGTTAATGAGGGTTTTTCGAACTGTAGTGTGGTAAATTGTTGTTAATATGGGAATGATTTCCAAGGTAGAACCCGTTGTTGAGATTAACACCTGATGGTAGGTCCCAATTAGAACCACTCTTGTTTGGAATAACATTTCCGAACAGTATAAGGGCATGGTTGCCACTAAATTTTAAGAGAACAAAAGGGGAAAAGATAACAGATTGTCCCCCAAAGAATTCTACCTAAGTATAGTTTTATTTAATGAGAAATAAAAGTTTATTCTAACTACTTATAACCTATCCTACATAGGAGAAATACTAAAAGATAGATACAACATAAATTCATATAATTGATTATAGAAATAGTTCACATCAACTAGTCATATATTAAAACAATAAAATCATAGGTTTCATCACAAAAAGTTGCATATCAATTCCATCACTTTACCACTGTATCTATTAGTAATCATAAATGTCAAATGACTTGAACAATGCACACCGAATTAGTTCAAATGATACATTATCCAAGAAATTGCAAAACTCCATTACACATGTAGAATAGTCCCATATATAGCAGAACAACATTTATAATTGCCAAATTCCTTCAGCTCTTTATTCCATGAAATAGTCTTACTATGCATGTTACAAGGGGGGAAATTCCTTCTCTATTACAAAGAGCTTTCTTTTATAAGTTACAAGAGAGTCTTTTCAGTAACTGTAATTGCCAAGGTTACAATTACAATCTGGGTCATTTCAATTTTCCTCCATGTCCTTTTACTCTTCCAAGTCGACCAATGAGAGGTGAGAATCCTTTTTCCTTTTGCCTTCTCTATACATCATATGTTATTTTACCATGATTAGATTGTATCGTAAGTTCTCTTTACAACCATGTTTGTTTGTTTACTTCTAGTGAGTTTCCCATTGAGTGTTCCTTTACCTTCGTTACGAAAATGAATTACACCTCATTCTTTTCTTTTTTATCCATTTCACGAGAAACACTTTTCTCCTAGGCATCTTTCTCATCCCTAGATCAAGAATTAAAAAAAAATATAATAGGTCGTTACTGAGGGAGATCTTCGGGTCTGGTCACTTGTTGAAAAAGATTGCAACACAACTGCAATTTGTCTTCCTCCAGTTTTTATTAATTTATTCTAGTTATTTCTGTCTTTCGTCATGTACCCTTCATGGTATCCCAGCCTCACAAAAAGATTTTACTTGGAAGAATGAACCACACATATTTCACCACCACGGAATTAGAAAAACATCGACCGCAACATCTTCTAGTTATTCTTTTGTTGCAGCCAAATCTTGACCAGTTGGTTCAAAAATGCCTTCAGATGAATTGTGGAATGCCTTGCCTCAAAGGAGTTGGTGTAGAAATTCCTTGGGATAAATTGAAAAATTCCTTGCCTTGAAGGTTTGTATCCCGAGCTTGTAAAGAAAACACATTCTACCTCTTTTAGAAAACAAGTGAAGCTCCACGAATTTTTGGGAGAACTTGAGAATATTAGTTCCTCCTGGAGGAAAAATCCATGAAGCTGGATTTATTCGCATGGTTCTCTACTTTGAATCCATTCAAATGTTATTCTCATTATTCTCATTTAAATTCCTTCTCTATTACAAAGAGCTTTCTTTTATAAGTTACAAGAGAGTCTTTTCAGTAACTGTAATTGCCAAGGTTACAATTACAATCTGGGTCATTTCAATTTTCCTCCATGTCCTTTTACTATTCCAAGTCGACCAATGAGAGGTGAGAATCCTTTTTCCTTTTGTCTTCTCTACACATCATATGTTATTTTACCATGCTTAGATTGTATCGTAAGTTCTCTTTACAACCATGTTTGTTTCTTTACTTCTAGTGAGTTTCTCGTTGAGTGTTCCTTTACCTTCGTTACAAAAATGAATTACACCTCATTCTTTTCTTTTTTATCCATTTCACGAGAAACACTTTTCTTCTAGGCATCTTTCTCATCCCTAGATCAAGAATTTTAAAAAAATATAAGGTCGTTACTGAGGGAGATCTTCGGGTCTGGTCACTTGTTGAAAAAGATTGCAACACGGCTGCAATTTGTCTTCCTCCAGTTTTTATTAATTTATTTTAGATCTTTCCGTCTTTCGTCTTGTACCCTTCATGGTATCCCAGCCTCACAAAAAATTTTTAGTTGGAAGAATGAACCACACATATTTCACCACCACGGAATTAGAAAAACATCGGTCGCAACATCTTCTAGTTATTCTTTTGTTGCAGCCAAATCTTGACCAGTTGGTTCAAAAATGCCTTCAGATGAATTGTGGAATGCCTCGCCTCAAAGGAGTTGGTGTAGAAATTCCTTGGGATAAATTGAAAAATTTCCTGCCTTGAAGGTTTGTATCCCGATCTTGTAAAGAAAACACATTCTACCTCTTTGAGAAAACAAGTGAAGCTCCACAAATTTTTGGGAGAACTTGAGAATATTAGTTCCTCCTGGAGGAAAAATCCATGAAGCTGGATTTATTCTCATGGTTCTCTACTTTGAATCCATTCAAATGTTATTCTCATTATTCTCATTTCCTACTTTACCAAACCAAATATTTACTTCTATAGCATTTTTATACGATCCACGGGTGATGGTGAATGGACGTAATGATTTTTTATAACTATGTTAGTGTACTTTCTGAGGCGATATCCTGCGTGATAGATTTACCTTATCAGATAACCGAAAAATTCATGTTTATCTCATAGTCTGTCGATGCCCTTTCATATATTGAAGAAGTATTTTGACATACGACCATGTTCCCACTATGTGAAGCTTGGTTTCTTCGATGGAGAGGAGTGTGAAGCATTCACTTCCCTTTATTTTGTTACCATGCTTATGTCCCCAAATCTTCAGGTCCTTTAGATACTTTTTAGCAAGAGCACTTAGTTTAGTGTCTCCCTTATCCTTTCAATTTTGATATGAGTTAAATGAATTCTTCATTTAATGTTCCTTTCTTTGAGGATATTTGACTCCTGTAGATCTGCTATTGGATTGAATATTAGTCGTTGATTCATTAGTTTGGGTACTTTTCACACATGTCTCTGGAACTTAGACAATGCAATCTTACCATTTTTCAATAACATTTTGTAATGCAGACAATGTTGCAATTGAGATCTAGAGAAAGGTGAATAAAATTAAAAATTAGGAAATCTTATAGGTATGAGAGGATAACTCGACTGAATTTTCAAGAAATAGTACTTGGAAAGAAAATCTTCAAGAGGATTCGAGCCTCATCTTATGATGGGAGGGTTTCTGATAACACCGTCGAAAGCCCATAAACCTATATAGGCTATCGGGGAAGGCAAAGTCAATAAGCTTGTCATGTGTGGATGATCTTGTGTGCGGCTTGGGCCATTGATTCAAGACAAGAAATGATTTGAGGGAGGGAGAGGAGCACAAAAGCTCTGCTCGATAGAGGATAGTCAGATAGGATCATGAGATCCAAATGTAGACAACTTAGGAAGGGGTGTCCATTTATCATTCCCATGGATCAAACATGAAGAGGATGGTCCAACAAGCTTGCATCCTTTGTGATTTTGGAACCTCTTTAAAGCAACACATAACAAGATCTAGATACAAGCAAGGCCGATAATGGGATCTCGATGGGTGGGTCGCATTAGGAGAAAGGGATCCACAAAAGGTTATGGCTTCATGTCTTGAAAAGGAAGTGAAGGTCCACACCATGGCGCACGACTCCAATAGAATTTCTTAGACTTAGGTATAGAGATGAGAAAAGGAATTAACACAGACATGTTAAAGGATGATCTAGAGATAGACACAATTATTCTATGAGTGCTAGGGCCTCCAAGGATTAAGCTCTGATAAGGGATGAAGATAGGCTAAGATGGATGAGGTTATAGGATTCCCGTGGTCGTATTCAATTTTTCCTTGTTTTCTCTTGGCTGATGGATTTTTTGTTTGGGTTATTCCTACACTCAGTGACCAATTGTATATATCCTTTCACTAAAGCATGTTTTTTTTGAGGATTCATAATAGTGGATGTGTTCTTTGAGGGTAATGACTATGCAAATCATCCCATGTTCCTACAACAACAACATGAATAATCTATGTTATACAAGGAAGAAGATAACTATTGTTATGTAATGATTTCTATTTCTTTTATTTAGTCATCAAGTGAAAAATAATTGAAGGAAGAGGCCTACCCATAATAAAAGAATTATCAGCAGAAATACCTAATGATATTGACCTTAGATAATTTGCCTTCCATCATCATGAGGACAAAGATGTTTTACCTTCCTAATTGAAAATAACATCCCAAACTCCTATGACACGTTAACATTATTCTGATTCAAGGCACATGTATTATACTGAAGAAATTTTCTTAGAGTTCAAGGCTAATTGGGCAGATCTTAGATATAACACATGCGCGAGAGAATGTGGAGGTGTAATTGTGTCCTTTACCAAATTTAGCTATTTAATTCTAAATGATGCAATGAACGACATTTCAAATCGGGTGCACAATAAAAAAACAGATCACTATAATTAACTAAAACAATCAGATTAAGTGCAATGAGACATGATGTCGAGGAGTGACACAGGATCAATAAACACATAGATACTATGGAAAGGCCATTGATTTCATTATGCAATGATTAGAACGATGTTATAACTAGAAGTTAGATAGAGTACATTGAATGACATATACTCTTAGAGGTTATGTCTAGTGATAAACTTCCCTCAAAGAGAATGAAGATAGAGTATTATTTCAGTAGATAGAGTATAGTTAGCAGTAATTAGATGACGAAGATAGAGTTTTGGTAAGGGGGGCCTTTTCCTATTTCCTGTGAGAGAAAAATGAAAAGGGGGGTGGTTGCGGCCACAATAGACCCTACAATGCTTTTCCAATGTGCATCTTAATTCCTCTAAAATATTTTCATCTTCCTGCTTAACTTCCATAGAATAAATTTTAACCACAACTCCTTTGCTACCCCTTTTTACGATATTTTCCATTGTATGAGAGTTGATGACTTGACAAGGTCCATATTTTAACCCTTTGATTTTATATTGAATCTCTTACAATTCAAATCTCATGAATAATTCGTTATAGTTTGTATAAATTGTACCTAATGTACCCAACCAATGAATCCCTAGAACAAAATCTACACCTCCAATGGGAATGATATACATTGGTATTTACAAACTATATTCTCCCATACTTAGTTTAATGTTGTGGAATTTTACCACATAATCAATACTCCCTCCATTAGCAACCAAAACATGAAAATTTGCCACTGGATATACACAACAATTGAGGTGCTCTGCTAATTTTTTGTCAATGAAGTTACGGGTAATACTCGATTCAATGACCACTATAACTTTTTGCTTCTTAATGTAACCTACAATATTCAAGGTTTGAGGTGATGACAACCCTGCCAATGCATGAACATATATTTTGCACCTATATGAATAAATGTTGTGCACAATTTTAGCCTCTATTTCTCACTCTTTTAAGTTGACAAGTTCTTCCCCATTTCTTTATGTAGATGCATCCACTTCCTCTTCATCATTATTTTCCAAGGTGAACAATTTTTTTTCTTGACATTTATCCTCTTTCGAAAATTTGTTGTTACAACCAAAGCATAATCCTTGTTCTCTTCTTTCCTCCATTTCCTTATGTGATATTCAAGTCGGTTGAGGTAAGGTTGTCTTATGAATCCCAAAACGGTATCTTCTTCCTGCATATGCTCCAATGGTATACTTGTGTGTAGCCTTATTCTTGGATTGAATATGATGAACAAATTGCATAGCTTCCATAAAGTCTTCAGGATGTTTTAGAAAAATCCTATGTTTAATGTTTTCTTTTAATCCAACCATGTAAGCTTGCAACAAATGTTCATCACTTAAATGTTATCTACCCTTGTGGACAATACCTGAAATTTTAAATTATAATCTTCAATATCACCTAAGTGATTGATTCTTGTAAACTGATTGAAGTAGTATTGTTCCCAATCTTTCCCATATTGTGCTTCTAAGTCTTTTGTAAATAAACCTAAAGTACATTGATAAGATTGGGGCTTCATTTTAACTACCCATTGATACCATTGATATGGTTTTATCTAAAAGTTCAGAGTTGCTATGTGAATCCTTTGCTTATCATCCATAATATTATTCAGTAAAAAATGTTTCTCTATTTGGTTCACCCAATTAAAGGCCTATGTTCCATCAAACTTCCTTAATAAACATTGGGAAGGTTCAATACTTTTGGAAACCATCCACAAGTAACTCCACTATTCTATTTAAATACCCCTAGAAAATTATTATTGGAAAGTTGTTCAATCTGAATACTACCTTTATTTTCCTAAGTCCCTTTAGACACCTTATCAATTTTAGGGAGCCACCCATTTAAGGATTCTATAATCTTATGTTCCTTATGTTCCAACTTTCCATCCATGTTTTGTTCAATAAGTTCCAACTTTCCATCCATCTTTTGTTCCAACTGTTCCATATTTCTTTCAATATCTATTTAAGTATTCATGAAATCAACTTTTTCACTGACCTATCATTCAATTCATTGATTCAACTATCCAATTTGGACAGATGGTTTTGTATCTCCTCATTTTCTTCATGAATCATGGAGGGGATTTCTAGAGGTTTAATTGGTGAAGTAATTTTTGGATCTTTCTTTGAAGCCATTGAAAAGAGTTACTGGGTCCTAAGGACAAGGCAATGTCTGGTGCTATATCTCTATGATATACATGTGGGGTCCAACAATAGTACTTGACCCAATATCTCATGTCACTGACTAAGGAGGCGCAATCGTGCCCTTAACCATACTACCCAACTACCCATGTACTAGAGAGTGGTCTCCTTGAATGTTGTTCTCAGTGTACTATAGAAACAAGACAACTAAATAGTCATATGAGGTTGGTTTCAAGTATACCTAGGGGACTTCCTATTGGTGTTGTTTCATGCTTGCATGTGTCCTTCCTAACACTGGGGAATTTAGACCCAAGGTTCATCCAGATTTGACCAAAAAAAACCCCAAAGCATTGACATATCAATCCTCACCTAAGGTTGAAGAAGGTATCACCAATGAGGATCACATATACCATCTGGTCTTGTGATGGGGATGAAGGGATAAATACATAGGGATCCATTCAGGATGGAATTCATGCACTCCAATAACACCAACTTAATATTGATCAATAGGTAAATAATACACACACATATCCCAATAACACATAAGTAATACGCGATAAATCGATATTGTTGCAACTTAATTATTCCTTCCATTCCAATTGAACACAAGCATACATTAAGAAAACTATATTCAACAACAACAGAGTTTCACGTCCACTTTAGATAATTCCCTAGACTTACAACATATTGCATCATGAACATCCTTTTAAATCTCAGACATGTGACATATTCAAACTTATATTCAGAAGCATTACAACATTACAAATGATCAAAGTGAGCTTGACACACAACACTCAATGAATCTTCTATGTGAGTGTCTAACTCTCTTCATCTAACTCTATTTTGGATGCCACTGCTTCCTTTTATAGCTTTCTCTTCTTGGGAGATTTGTCTCTTTCCGCTTTGATCCACTCGCCCTATTGATAAATTGCCTCGGATGCTTGTGGTACCTACCCGTAGTTCATGTAGCCTTATGGAATCAAAGAAATATTAATTGCCTCGTCAACTCATCTTTTTTTCAGCTCTACATTCCCCTGTGCTACTGGTAGTGATCATTCAAGAAGATTTCCCAAATGATTCATTTATTGATTCTGGCGTGGATATTGTTTATTTCTGGTGCACAACAAAACTCAAATCGATGAGCACTTGCTAGAGTTTTAGGATTGGCGTGTAGTATCAAAACTCAGTCCAACACACACATCTTGTCATTCTCCGTGCATTAGCTTAGGTGCGTGCAAAACTAAAATTGGTGTGCACAAATTCATTTGTGCATGTGCACGAGATTAACCCAAAACTTTGGGTGCCAACACTTCTTATATACCCAAAGGTATGTGGAAGTGATATTCCATCTACGGGTATTGTCTAATGCGGTACTACTTGAAGGAACGTGGGTTACATGAGTTTCCAACCATGTGAAACCATGTGTACTTCATGTGTGTATTTTTTCCTAACCACATTTTTACCTGCTTAATGATAGACCATGTGTTATTTAAAGATGTTGGAACACGTCCCTAAAAAAAATTAAAAATGAGCTTTCTAACCACGAAAAAACTTCTTAAAATCACCAAAAAATAACTTGTGCAAAAAAACTAACTTCCTTAAGAAATATCTCATAAAATATAATGAGTAAAAATATGAATTTTTTTTGCACTTGTACTTCACTGTATCAACTCAGAATTCTAAAAATTTTAGAGTCGAAAACGACACTGAAAAAAATAAATTATAGCGAAAATGCCAAGATAATTGATTTCAGGATTAGTCACAAACCTTGTCTTCCATGAACTATATATCCAAAATTACAGAGAACCAAAACCTAAAATTTTTACCACCTGTACTATGATATTTTTCCTTAGTCTCCAAAATTTTTTACTATCTAAGACTTCCCAAAAAATAAGTTATAGCAAAAATACCAAGACGACTTGTTTAAAACTGATTTTAAGATGAGTCAAAAACCCTATCTTCCATAAGCTATCTTTGAAAGTATAGCAAAACAAAACACAAAATTTTTACTAGACTTAATTTGATATGATTTTTTAGTAACCTCTGAATTTTACTGTCTAAAACATCCCAAAAAAAATGTTATAGCAAAAATTCCAAGACGACTTCCTTGAAGCAAAAAATCCTTAGGATCTATGCTCTTGATATCAAATGTTATGAACCAACACCTTGAGAATGATACAAATTCAATGAATACAATACACTTAGAGGGGGAAACATCCTTTTCGAATATATCTAATTCATAAAACAAGATAAGATGATCCTAAGACTATGTCTCCTTGGTGTGTGTGTGTGTATATATATATATATATATATATATATATTTTTACCTGCTTAATGATAGACCATGTGTTATTTAAAGATGTTGGAACAAGTCCCTAAAAAAAATTAAAAATGAGCTTTCTAACCACAAAAAAACTTCTTAAAATCACCAAAAAATAACTTGTGCAAAAAAACTAACTTAAGAAATATCTCATAAAATATAATGAGTAAAAATATGAAATTTTTTTCCACTTGTACTTCATTGTATCAACTCAGGATTCTAAAAATTTTAGAGTAAAAAACTGCACTGAAAAAAAAAATTATAGCGAAAATGCCAAGATAATTGATTTCAGGATTAGTCACAAACCTTGTCTTCCATGGACTATATATCCAAAATTACAGAGAACCAAAACCTAAATTTTTTACCACCTATACTATGATATTTTTCCTTAGTCTCTAAAAATTTTTACTATCTAAGACTTCCCAAAAAATAAGTTATAGCGAAAATTCCAAGACGACTCGTTTAAAACTGATTTTAAGATGAGTCAAAAACCCTATCTTCCATAAGCTATCTTTGAAAGTATAGCAAAACAAAACACAAAATTTTTACTAGACTTAATTTGATATGTTTTTTTAGTAACCTCTGAATTTTATTGTCTAAAACATCCCCCAAAAAATGTTATAGCGAAAATTCCAAGAGGACTTTCTTGAAGCAAAAAAACCCTAGGATCGATGCTCTTGATATCAAATGTTATGAACCAACACCTTGAGAATGATACAAATTCAATGAATACAATACACTTAGAGGGGGAAACATCCTTTTCGAATATATCTAATTCATAAAACAAGATAAGATGATCCTAAGACTAGGTCTCCTTGGTGTGTGTGTGTGTATATATATATGATACAAAGGGTACATTGAAAGGTTTTAGACGACCTACTAATATAACAAATGAACTAATAATGAATTGCTATTAGGGCCTTAAAACAGGGGCCCAAAGGCATTAATGCAATACATCATTCATCAATCTCATAAATGTAGTTGGTGCATTATATAAACCAAATGGTATGACCAACCATTCATACAAACCTTGAATTTTCTTGAAGGAGGTCTTCTAAGTGTCTTTTTATTTGACATGTATCCGGTGGTATCTTGATTTGAGATCCAACTTGGTGAAGTATATGAAATGATACAAATGGTCTAACAAATCATCAATCTTGGGAAGAGGGTACCGATTTTTTAGTGTAATCTTATTCAAAGCTCTATAGTCGATATACATTCGCCAAGTCCCATCCTTCTTGGATACTATGATAATAGGTGACCCACAAGGTGAGGTGCTTGGTCAAATTAGTCTCTGCTCCAACAACTTCTACAACTATTTCTTCACTTCATCTTCTTCCAGAACAAACTATCTATACAACCCAATATTGGGTAATGGGGAGTTAGGAAACAACTAATATATCTTGTGCTCCACTTCCCTCTTAGGTGGTATCCCTTTAGGATCCTGGAACACTCCTCTATATGTTTGTAGAAACTCCTCAAACTGTTATTTTTTCTCCTTAGTATATCCTCAAGGATTCCTTTACTCTTACCAATTCATCACCTTACTGATTCTGTCATAAGAAAAGAAAAATATACTTCTTACTTGAACTAATCAATTTTTTGGCTTGGTTGGCACTTACTAGTGAGATTTTCGATTTATATTTTTGTGCATTGATGATTTAGGACTTTCCATCCTTGATCAGGTGGTACTAGTTTTCTCTCTGCATGAACATCTCATCCATCATATACATGTAGGGGCTTCCAAACACTACACCACACACATCAAGGGGTACTACATATAACTCTACTTCATCAATAAAATCTACACTTACAACAAATTTGATCTTGTATTATTTTGTGACTTTGATTTATAGATCCTTATTTACCCATAACAATGGATATGGGCTAGGATAATCATGAACCTCCAACCCAATCTTGTTGACCAGATCAACTGCTATGAGATTGGCTTGTGAACTGAAATTGAATAAAGCATATACCTTAGTTTTCTTGACTCGGATCTTGATATGCAAGAGTTTTTTCATCTCTTTCTCTTCGTTATGATGAAGGCTACTCAGATTCACCTCCTTTTACACTGAAGTGTAGGTAATATTCTCATCCACATATGATGTACTTTCTACCTTATTGCTTGAATATGTGGCTAGAAGGTTCTTCTTCTTGGCATCCTTCTTACGGTTCTTAGGGTTTAGCTCTATATGTTGTTTCCAACACGTTTCTTCAGTGTGACCATCAATATTTAAATGGTTACAATGGTTACTTGGATCCTTGCACTAATGCACAATGTTTTTCATATTCTTGTTTTTCCCTTTCAACTTTTTCTTTCCCTCCTTGTAAGTGTGTTGGTGCTCTTTCTATTTGGAACCACTTGGATTTCCTCTTTTGTGTCCTATATTTTCTATATAATATGGTTGCACACAAGACTCATATATTGTCCTAGGCTTGAAGATCATCACTTGCTTTTAGAAATCACTGTGTATACCCACCAAATACTTGAGGAGTACATCTGGGTTCTTAGGAGAGATACCCATCATGAGACCCATCTTCCTGAATTAGGTGGTGTAATATTGCACACTCTTCCCCTGCCTTTTCCTGAACTAATGCCAATAAATCCATTGGCCCTATACATACCCAATAGGGTAGAAATGGAATTAATTAGGGTTTTTAAATCCTCCCACTTAGTTACTGGTGGATCACCCTCCAACATGAGTGTTTTCATGTATCTTTCCCACTAGGTTAATGCATGATCCTCTAATTCCAATATAGCAAACAAAATATTATACTCTTCTTCTTTATAGTGAACACTAAAATAGACCTCTAACTATTTCACCCAATGATTCAACTTTACTATATCTATCTCGCCTTGCTATGGCCTGATATCCACTTTCACTTCCATTTTAAAAATAACTGTGAAGGGGTAATGACATTGAAACTTGGTTTCTCTTTCTTGGGCTCTTTCCTCGAATCCTTTTCTAGGTATTTATTATCTCTTGGTTTCCCCTCTGATCCGATCTATGAGTTAGAGACTCCAGACTCCTCAAATGGTCCAAGCTTGTTGGCTAGTGTCACCATGAGGAGAGTCATATTGCGCAAGATATCAACGAATTCCTCTTTCATCCTTGCAAATATCTTCTTTGTTGAACCTCAAGGGTTGTTGTGAATAGACTCATCTATTATGGCCAAGGTTCTACCACTTTCTTCTTAAGACAATTCTTGGATCCTGCAAATTTCCACAAATACCCCAAAGAAAACTTCTTTGATACAAATGTGAGTTGTAAATTGTCGTGGATATTCCACTAAAATAGTTCACCACAATAGATCTTATAATATTATGAAATCTTAGATTATGCAATTTATTTCCTTAGATCCCATATTATTTATTACTATCTTATTGTTCATATTTATGAAAAAAAATGAATACAAAAATGAAATAAATGAGCAAAAGAACACACCATCCACACAAAAGTAAACACAAGATATATACTAGGAAACCCAATACAAGAGAAAACCCAGTTAAAAGATGAGGCCTATGCTCTACTCTCTTTTCTTCAATTATGAAAATGCAGATACAAAGAATGAGGCCCTCACTATGGAGTTGTCTTTCACACCATGGCCTGTATGGATGCTACAAAATCTTTTCCTTCTCTGTTATGCGCTCAAAATACCACACATATATTCTCTACTCAACTATGGAACAAGTACAATGCTAAAGAATGGAACCCTTTCTCCTCTTAGTGGCCCAATATTTAACATATCATGATAGTCATCTCGGGTTAGGGTTTTTACTTATTCAACCCCCAATTAGTAATTAGGTTTGGACCTTCTAGAATATTCTTGAAATTCCACACATGTCTATCCTCATATGTGTGAGTAATGGGGGCTGATGTGGCATCCACTCGTACCATGGTGGTCAACAAGGTAGGTCAACTTGTGGGAGGCATAACTTTTGCATATGAGCTCTGATTGAGGTGATGTTTGCATCATTGGAAAGGTCTTTGTGTGAAGATCAACATCCAGGATGTGGGCACAAGTTATGGACACTATAACTCCAAAAAGTTCCACGTGATTCCTCAAAATGGCTCTAGAAGGTTTTAGACCCCAATTTTCCAAATTAGGACCTGCCACTAAAATGGCTCTGCAAATTGATTCCTCCAATTTTTTCCACCCATAAACTACCAAGATAGATGAAAAATTATATGATAATCCAATCTGTATCATCACCATTTTCTAATGTAGCCACCAAGGAAAAGACTGAAGGGCCCTTTGTTTTCCATCTAGACTCCGCCTACAACATGGGGCTTGTGTAAGGCACAAATCTATTAAGAATATTGATCCCAACCCCCTTATCTAAATTGTTGGGAGGTATAAGGTGTTTTGGCCCAAACCACCCATGGCCCTAGTGACCTTGACATCAAGGAACCCATAGGAGACAAAAATTTCCTCTTCACATGTGTCTTTAAAGTAATCAACCAATTGTAACTCAACATCCATCATGAAAACTTACACCCCAAAACATATATACTTCATATATAAATTGAGATTGGGTCTATAGAGTAGTGAAAATATTGTATGCCATCGATGATGTTAGAGGGCATGCAAAAACATATGTAGCAAAAGTGTGCTTAAGAAAATCTCCAAGTTGCATGAAAATCTCCAAGAAACCCCAGTTGCAGAGAGTTGTGCCCGAACTACGTATCATCTCGCTTCCATAAACCTCCAAATTAAGAACCAATTTTGTTCTTTGGTTGATATGTTGCTTATGAACTCCATTGATGAAAAACAAGATGCTTATGAACTCCATTGATGAAAAACAAGATGGTCTGAAACCCTTGAACTTCAAATTTTTGTGCCAAATCGTTCTCTTTAATGACATTCACTTTAGCAAGGGAAACTTCCTCCTTCTACTCAATCGCGGTTGCAACATGCTTTAGAACCAAACACTAACAATGGTCGCACCATTGTGCATGTCCCTTCCAATACCTTTTTCAATAAAGAAATCTCACTTACGATCCGTATTGACAATAATATATTTAGATATATAAAATAATTTATTTAAGCCATTCTAAAATCATTAATAATTTTATTAATAATTTATATAATAATAATTATTATTATTATATTATTAATTAATGATTAATATTAATAACATAAAAATTAAAATAAAAATAATCAAACATAAAAATATATATTTTTAATAAAAAAAAAACACATATTTTTAAATATAAAAAATTTACAATATTAACATAAAACATTAATACACAAATCAATTATATCAAATCTTACCATAGTCCATATAAATTTTAAACATATAATTTTATTAAAAAAACATATATAAAAAATATACAATATTAACATAAAATTTTAATATACAAATCAATTATATCAAATCTTACAACAATCAATATAATTTTAAATGTGTCTAACAATCAATATAAATTTAAATTTGTCTAACCATTGTGTAGAGATATTAATTTGCCTTGTCACCGTCATCGTCATCTTCTTTCTTACTACTAAATCATCCCATCTTTGTTTCCTATAGTACTATATTATATTATGACTATATTAT